>JANAVB010011725.1:0-24927 GCA_029216955.1 Iris pallida | reverse complement strand
TATATATATATATATATATATATTATATATATATATATATTATATATTATATATATATATATATGAGGGAATGGGATAGAAGTTGTTGCGGGTATTGATAAGGATATCCATATTTGAGGGAATGGGATAGGTTGTTGCGGGTATTGATAAGGATATCCATATTTGAATTTATCTAAATAACAATAATATTCAATATTAAATGTTTTTCAACATATTGGAAGGAAAAAATTATTCACCTGGATTTACTAGTTTATAGTGAAGAAGTCGATGAGAAACAATAACTGTGCAATTTTCTTGTAAACATTATCAATATCCTTGGTTAAATTATCTTCCCCAAATTCTTAAAATAACTAAATTAACCAAAATTTCTTGACATAGACAAGAAGAAGGTGCACAAGTGAATGCATACTTGAAAAAAGTGTCCCAGTCCAAATCTAGCTGATAATTGGAAACATGTAATTATAAAAAAAAATAGTAAAATTAAAACTGATACTCTCAACTTTGATAGGTACTAACTTAATACTATGAAACATATTGAAAATTTCTCTTTTATACCTCCGTCAGATCAATAGTTAAATTTTTCGTTTTTTTTTTTTGTAAGATACTAAAATCCCCTTCCTGATCTCCTTCCTCCTCCACATACACTACCATCTCCAAACGCCCACTGCTGCTAGCCACGGCGGGCGCCTGCGTCCGCGCCACCCATGCCCGCGCACGTCGCGCTCGCCACGGCGGACGCCCGCCTGTGCCTGCGCCCGCGTCCTCCCACTATCACTATTGTTGCTCGCCACGAAGCCCGCGTGTCACTCCCCATTTCCAGAATGCGTATTTAATACGTGTACTGCTTGAATGTATTTATTTAATATTATCATACATTTGTTCTGTATTTAATTTCTTTAATTTCACGCTAATTATTTTTCTGTATTTTATTTTCTGCTTTTGCTTTGCCTTAGGTTCGGATTAGGTTGGTTTGTTTTGGTTTAGGATGGTTCATCATGAACCCAACCAACCCCCTACCTACCATCATCTCCATTTAAAGTCCAACCCTTTCTCTCTCTCTCTTCATTACTTCTCTTTTTCTCATTTACTATTCTTCTTCCACATAACTCTCTCCCCCTACCAAGAGCTTAGGCAAGTGCATCTTGCTTCCGCATGAGAACCCATTTTAATGGTTCATTTATCTTCCTCTCGTAATTCTAAGATAGTTTAGAACTTGACATTTTCTTTTGAAAGTTTTATTTTTGTAGATCTAGAAATTTGCTATTTTCATATTTTGGTGGTTTTGATCTACCAAACTTCCTTAAATTCGATTTGATCGTTCCATTTTGATCTATGGAAGTCCCATTTTAGGCTTAGATTGAGGTTTCACGGAAATTTGGAGTGCTGGAGGTTCTTTACGCCTACGTTTATACGTGCCCGCGTAATATCATGCTCTACGCCCACGATCATTCGTGTCAGCGTGAATTGGATTACGCAAGTCTATTCTGGCTTGGCGTATTTTCTTTACGCGTATTCTTTACGCGTAACAGTATCCCCTTACGCGTATTCATTCATGCGTAAACTTTAACTCTTTACGCGTACAAGTTTTTACGTGTAACTCGACCCTTTACGCATACAAGTTTTACGCGTAACTCTATTCTTTACGCGTACCCTGGCTTGATTTCCTTTACGCGTATTCATTCACACGTAACGTCATTTCTTTACGCGTTCTTCACACGTAATGTTCTTCCTTTACGCGTAACGACACTTTCTTTACGCATACAAGTTCACATGTGATGCTATTTCTTTACGCGTACAAGTTCACGCGTGATTCTATTCCTTTACGCGTAACTTCATTTTACGCGTACTTCCTTGGGCGTACTCCTTGGGCGCATGGCACCCCTTATTATATCCTTACGCCTTTTGACATGAACTAGATATAATCACGATATGTTAATATTTTTAATACCTTGTTGTGTGGA
This sequence comes from Iris pallida, assembly GCA_029216955.1. Taxonomy (NCBI): domain Eukaryota; kingdom Viridiplantae; phylum Streptophyta; class Magnoliopsida; order Asparagales; family Iridaceae; genus Iris; species Iris pallida. The sequence continues at coordinate 22,966 of JANAVB010011725.1, read as the reverse complement.
ATGTGCCCTGTGTCTTGATTGATTTATGGATACCCAGAATGACTGGAACTTAACCCTGAGTGATAGACTCGACCATACAAAATGCTAGTTGACTTTCATGCCTTATCACGAATTGACATTGATTGTTACCTCGACTAATGATGATCATGCGTTCCTAATTGGAACTAAGAGACTGGCTAGTCGTCTTATTGAAATTGAATGAGACACGTTCATATTAACCATGAACCATTGCAATCGACTAGCCGATCCCGAACATTAGCATATGGACACGTGCAGACTTTAAATTGTTTCTATAAAATAGCATGTGTACCTTACAGTCAAGGCATGATTATTCCGTGGCTAGGTTTGATTATTGATTACGCTATGTAGACCACAACCTAACCGTATGGACATCGTTGTAGAGTTGTGCATATCGTACTCTGTACGTGTAAGCCCCTAGATTTTAAAATATCATTTTTATAATTTTAAATAGCATTTATATCTTTAAATGAATTATTATTAATTAGGAATTTTTCTAGAATTTTTAAATGATTTTTTAATAATTTTTAAAGCAAAAATATCATTTTGTAATTATTTAAATGTTTTAATATCAATTTACAATTGTTTTAATTATTTTAAATAGTGTTTGCAATATTCGATTTGTCTGTACAAATTAAATTTATACAGAGCAACAACGGGTGTAATGACCCGCTCCGTCCTAGCGGAACGCCGATTCAAACAGCAAGTGCAACGACTCAAACGAGCCGTCGACCCGAAGAGTTGGCATCGACCTGATGAAGAATCGATGCAAGGCTTACATTGGCCCGTCAAGATGAATCCAGACTTAGACTTTCAAAGGCGCGCTCGGAGTATCGCTCGGCCGATGCGAACATCGCTAAGGTGGGTGGCTCCGATGAACCCGTCTTTGCTTAGCCTAGACACATAACTGTTTTCCATAAAAAATTCTCTATTTGTTGTGTTTCTGGAAAAATTACAACTGTGGGAATCCGATCTAGAAGACGATCGTTTATCCCTTGGACTATGCGAAGAAGAAAAGCTCTCAAAATTTTGACAGTAGATATCAATGTATCTGTACAATGAATGAGAAAAAAAGCTCTATTTATAGAGTCAAGAATAATAACTGAAAAGATAACTGTCTTCACAGCCTATGCCTAGTTAAAATCACGCAGGATTTAACATACCAAGGCTGTGAGCAGTTACTGGACGTGGCCTGTAACTGTTGGACACATGGCAATCATGCATGAGTCGTGTGCAAGTTACAGGACACCAGGCGAGAGATCAGTGGCATTGCTGCCACGTACTCTAATTTGATGAAATCCACGCAGACTTGTTGAAGACGAAATCCACGCGAACTCGGTGTAGAAAGCTTCAAAATCCACGCAAACTTGGGGCAGGAAGCTTCAGGATCCACGCAGACTTCGAGGCAAAGAACATCAAAATCTACGCAAACTTGAGGAAGAAAAACTTCAGAATCCACGCAAACTTGAGATGAAGATCACAAATACACGCAGACTTGAGATAGAACTGCCAGCTGTCTTGATTCGGCGTGTCTCGACTGACACAAATCTCTGACAGTGATTGCTTTGTCAGTCGCATTAAATGACAAGAAACCCTTTTGGTACGCCAACTCGACGAAGGCTGAGTCTTGCTGAAGAAGATTTCAAAAATCACGCAATAGACGGCGATTATCTCTCGAATTCTGTGTATACGTGGCATACGAAGAGATATTCTTCGACTGTCGTGTTGTCAGTCATAATTACTTTTTGACAAATGATGAGCTGTCTCCCAGCGTGATTTGTTTATATTGTCTGGATCAACTGAGCGTGACTTTTGACTCTGTCTTGATCAACTCAGCGTGACTTTCATTTTTGAGGCCTACAAAACCCCCTTCAAAGTTTTTGAAAAATGATAAATTATTTCGAAATACTTTGAAAATAGAGATGATAAAATGGATTTAGTCACGCTGAGATGATTTCAAAATTTTCGGAAGTCGAAAAGACTTCGAAGTTCTTTGAAAACATCCAAATGAACTTATTAAATGTCATAATGACTCTTCGTTCTTCGAGACTGATTGTATCCAATTTATGGTGGAATATGAACCGCCGGCGAGCTCTGTTATATAAACAGGGAGAAGATTCATTTTTAATCTTCATCTTACGTCAATATGACACCAAAGGGAAAGCTGAGGAAGAAGCACGCAAGTTGGGCTTTTGTTCTCATGGTGACCCCACTTTTGTGGGTGAAGAGCCAGAGCCCCTTGTCTTCGAGCTCAAAGATGATCCCTTGCAACTAGCCAAGAATTTCTTGAGCTATTTTGGCTTGGATGGCTCGTCCTCTTCTGATGGGCACAGCCTCATAGAGCAGCGTGTGAAATGTTTAAAGCTCTGTTGCACTGTCTGGGAGTTAGGAGCGTAGAAGAACTAGGCACCAAGCTCAGCCGCTCTGGGAAATAGAGCGTGACTTTTATGCTTTTGTTGCACTTTTTGTTTTGTCTTTTGTAAGGCTATCAGTGCCTGTCTTAAGAAATGAAGTACAACTTTTGTGTTTGATCTGCGTGCCTTAATGAGAAATATTAATCAGCAGTCTTTGATTGTTTCCAATGTTGCTCTGTCTTCCAAAGCACACGTGACACTCACACAGTTTACGAGCGCTATTTATGCGGATCTTTTCCAAGAATAGACTTGTACTTTGCCCTTTAAGAAGATAGAAGAGTTTCACAGATACTCATCTCCCATTCCTCTTCTGAGAATGAAATTTTGGGAGATTTTACTCTCAAACAGGAAAGCAATGTTTTCTAATGTTCGACTTCTGCGCACTGTATCAAACATGAGTTTGTCAATCCTTAGCACCAAACTTGAAGGTAAATCAGTGTAATACGTGCACTTATTTTGCTGTTGAAGATAGGCTTTCTGTTTCTTGTTTCTGATTTGAACAATACACGCTGTCTCTGTTTGATAAATGCATGCTGAATGATTTCTGTTGATCTAATCTTTTTCCTCTTAATGCTTTCTGCATAAACTTGGCAGAAAATTTTCTTCAGAACTGGCATTGGGGATGTGGATGCTGTGGAGAATATCCTGCTGACATCTACATCAGGGAGCTCATACGCTTTTGACGCGTAAATCAGACAACTCAGAACTCTTCGTGGGATAGAAGGGTCTTCCTTAGATGGTAGGAAGAGCCTTTATACACGAGAGTTGGATGATGGAGTCAACTCTACCCCGAAAAATCGGGGTAGTAGAGTTCCTTCACGGAGAACTAGGAATTGTATCCCAAGGTTTGGATACATTCCTGTCTCCTCTGAAAGGTCGCTCCTAATCCACCAGTTGTATTGGCAGCACCACGACTTCGGGCTGCCATACTCTGTGGTTCTCCTCTCGTCTGAAGAGAGAAGACCAGAGTTTGATTCCTGCTGATCTGGTCGTGACTGGACCCAGACAGTCAGGAATTGCCACCAACAACGAACCTGACGGAGAAGGTCCGTCGGAGAAGATCCAAAGAAGAAGATAGATCTCTATTAGGTTATTGTTGTGGTGTAGAATGAAAATCTAAGATTTGTGATAGATTTCCATTATGATTTGTAAGAAAGTCTAAGAAAATGTAATAGACTTTTTGTGGTGAAATGAGAATGGAAATGATAATTCTTCTATGCTCAATGATTTGTATTTGTGGATGAATTGTGGACATGATAGATAATAAAATCATCTTTTCTGTTTTAGAGTATATGATATTATCAGAGGTATTATGGACGTGATAATATATAGGAACTCAAAAGAAAATAGATTGATTTCTATGCAGAGGTCAAAGCATGACAAATGAGTAAGTAGATTCGGAATTGATTCAGAGGTTATGAAACATGATAAATAACGAATTCCCACTTAATAAATTGATAGAAGATTATGGACGGATGAACCGTTAGGAAATGATGAACAGATGAACTGTCGAGTGAATGTAATAAATGAACGAAAGAACCGTCAAGTATTAATGAACAGACGAACCGTCTGATGAATGTGAGAAATGAATGGATGAACCGTTAAGCATTAATGAATATGTGAAACGTCGGATGAATGAGGAACTTCTGCCTATAAATATAGCAGAAATCTGGCGGAGAACGAATACTTCCACTCCTCAACATAAAAATGTCATCTGGAAAAGCATCCAAGAAGACTGAGATAGCCTCAAAGATTCAGAAAGGCACTGAAGAACGCCCTGCTGGTCCAGTCAAAACGAAGAAGACGGAAGCAGGCGAAGGTTCGTCTGCACCCAAGCCACCAAGGGACATTCTGGATTTTCTGCTCGAACCAGGAAGGACTGAAGAAGAGGAAGCCATGAGGATGACCGCTTGCAAATTCCTCGTGGGTTCTAGCAAGGAGGTTCTCGGCTCTTTTGCTGATCACGTCTTCGAGAAGGACGGTAGTGGCCCACGTCCAAAAGTAGAGAAGGATGATAGTGATCTTCCTTAATATCATGTATCATCATTCATGAAAATAAAATAAAAATTTTATTTTTAAACATGAATTTGTCTGATGATTACAAGTATTTATATTTATACATAGTACTTTTTAAGGAATTTGCCATTAATAGGCATCAAAACTTTTCGACCATCCAATTCTGAGAGTTGATAAGCTCCATTTGAAAAAACTTTGCTCACAATATAGGGACCTTCCCACTTTGCGTCAATTTGTCCCTACTCATATGAGTCATAGTCATAGGACGTCTGACTGTTAGAACAAGTTCTCCTTTTTGATATGATCGAACTCTGACTTTTTATTAAAAGCTCTTAAATTCTAGCTGGATAGAATTCAATATTCTGTTGAGCAGATAATCGCTTTTCATCCAGAGCTTCTAATTCCTGAAGTCGAAGACGATCGTTATTTTCAGCAGTGAGTTCATTAGCAATTGCTATCCTTAAAGAAGGAATTTGAATCTCTAATGGAAGAATAGCTTCGCAACCATACACCAGAGAGAAAGGTGTACATTTGGTAGCATTACGAACTGTAGTGCGATAAGCCCACAAACATTCCCCGAGCTTGTCACTCCAATTACGTTTGTTAGTGGAGACAAACTTCTTTAGAAGTTTGATGATAGTCTTGTTGAAAGCTTCTGCTAATCTGTTAGCTGCTGGATTATATGCGGTAGAAGCCACATTGTTGATCCGGTGATCGTCACAGAATCGAGTAAACTTCTGACTGACGAACTGTGGTCCGTTATCATGAATAATGCGTCGAGGAACACCAAATCTATAGATGACGTGGTACTTAATAAAGCTGATGACATTAGACGTCTTAACTTCAGATAAAGGAATGGCTTCAGCCCATTTGGAGAAGTAATCGGTTATTGCAAGAATGAACCGATGACCTTTAGATGACGGTGGATTGATCGGGCCGACAATGTCCATGCCCTAAGCTTCGAAGGGCCATGATGCTGCCATCGGATGTAGAAATTCCGAGGGTTGATGAATAAAATCCGCATGGATTTGACAAGCTTTACACTTCTTTGCATATTCGATGGCATCAGATACCATGGTGGGCCAATAATAACCTATACGTCGAATACGGTCTTGAAGTTTTGGTCCTGGCTGATGTGCTCCACAAATTCTATCATGTGCTTCGCGAATGATTTGTTGAGCCTCGTCACCGGCAACACATCGAAGGAGTAAACCATCATAAGCTCGACGATATAAGGTCTTTGTTGTATGATTGTAGTAGAATCTGAGTGATCGTCGTCTGATAGATGCTGCCTCACTCGGATCATCCGGAAGAATATCATATAATACGAGATCTAAGAAAGGAAGTCTCCAATCTTTATTCGTACTCTGATTCTTAGTCGAGTTACTGAAGATGAATTCCATGCTGGAATCGGATGAAGATGACATCGATTTACGACTGAATCCAAATCCTCTTGTTGTGTTGACGTCATGAGATGTTGATTCTTCAATGTCAACTGGAAGTCCTAGAGTCAAGTTATTTTCAAGATGAAATAATTCTCGATTACGAACAACAATCATTTGTTGCCGTCTGATTGGAATAGCCAGCACTGCTGCAAGATTAGCAAGGGCATCAGCTTCTGTGTTACATGCTCGCCTAACATGTTCAATGAAGAATTCTTCAAACGAAGAAGCCATAGATATAGCTGTTTTATGATAAGGAACCAGATCTTGATGGCGAACTTCATAAGTGTAATGCCCTGAATCCGTTGCGGAGTACGGTGCGGGCTAGCGGCCGAATGGCCGAGTCGGATGAGAATTGGGGAAACTTTACCAGGATCGCGGGATAATAAATTGAGATCCTTTCCTCGTTATGGATTGGACTCTTTTGAAATGATGCCCAAGATGCAGTGGCGCGCGTCTTGGGGGAAGAGTTCTATATAAGAGTCGCTTCCCCCGAGACCGTTGCCCTGCTGGTTTTCGATGTCGCTTTTGCTGTTGGCTTTTGTGTGCGTTTTCGTGATTGTTTTCGATGAATGTTTTCATGGATTTACTTTCACCGTCTACGCATTTCATATCGAATAACTGAGAGAAAGAGAAGAAGTATGCTGACCAGACGTTGGTGCCAATGCAGGTGCTAACGCGGTGAACCTCGGGTGACGTTGCGTAGAAGACCTCTTTCTCTCGGCAATTCACCAACAAGTGAGTGGCTTTGATCCTTCGACGATCCTTGATCTTCGCGCATAACAATGGTAGACTTGTTATTGCGTTCGGTGCTTAATAAAAGATGCCTAGTAATAATACGGGAAAGATAATGAAAGATAAATTATCACATGGCTAGGCTTATGTTGCAAATCGAATGATGCTCGTATGCTATATGAATTGTTTAACAGGTGATACTAAGACCCAAGTATTGGGCGGTAAGTATATCGAACTTCAGTTCGAAAGAATGGGTTAAACATGAATAGTCCCTTGGTTGGATGAACGAATATACGAGCCTATGGCTCAAGACAAGTTGGTAAGATGGAAAGATGGGAAAATGGCAAGATGAAATGAGAACTACGAATATGTGTGGAAGATGCTATTATCATGCATGTCGTGTCTCTTATTAGTTAAGTTGCATTGCATGCATGGTCATGGACAACTTGTATACAAGGTAGTTCCCAGAACGGTAATCCGTGGCCACGGACCCGGTTCGTCCTAGGGGGAACAAAGAATTATGCCGACGTACTGGCATCGGTAAACGGGACTTGCAGTGGGGCTAGCTACCCGCACTGAAAGGGCGCCGTTGTACCAAGTAAGACGGTCCAGGATGGCGTGTCGCCAGTGACCTTCATATAGACAGGTGGCATAGCTAACATTGTCTTATGCAGGCAGAGTAAGTGGTATTCATAATATGTACAGGGATGGCTATCGACCGTGGGTAAGATTCACCAAATTGGTGATCAATATGAACTGCTTATGTTAGAACAACATGAATTGCTTATGTTTCTAACATCACTGTATGCTTCTTATATTTCTCATCAAATATATGAATTGTTAATGGACCCTAAGGCAAGATAGAAAGAATACAAATCAATAGTGAACATTCATATAATTTTACTACTGTTGATTTATGGTGAGATTGGTTACGGCCGCTCACCAGTACATATGTGGCAATGTACTGACCCTCGTCTCCACAGGTGCCGGGAACCTAGTGGATAATCATAGACGCTGAAGGCTTGCTGTCCGACTCTTTAGAAGCTTCGTACATCTTGAAGTTTCCACTTGAAGAAGAAGGCATTTTGCTGAAGGTGGTTATTGCTGCATTATTAATAAAGGGATATGATGTATGGAACAAGTTGTATCTCATTTCAATATTTCTGCAATATTGTAGCCAAGTTTGGCCTTTCATCTCGGCTGTTTGAGAGCCTTATGTTTATGCAATATAATTTCAAAGATATCAATAAAGAACTTATTTCAGATCATATCTGTGTCGCCAAAACTTCTTTATCATCCGCTGCGAATCTCTATTCAAATGTCTCTTTTATAAAAGGAACACGAGCACGCCTTGTACAAGTGCAATTCCAGACTTGTACGGCATCACGCCTTAGCGAGGACGAACGATTCGGCGTGAATCTAAGCGGAGGCGAACGATTCCCGAATCGGGGCGTGACAGTTTGGTATCAGAGCACGGCTTTACATCCTTGGGAATTTCTTGGTTTTAAGATTTCGAAAATGACACAAGCTTTATTGCTTCTCGAACAACTTTGGTTTCAAATGTCCCGAAATGAGATGTTCCATACAATAAGTCCATAAATATATTATGAGACTAACAAGCTCCTCTGTTTTGCAGAGATGACAAAGGCGGGGTACGACAAACAATGCGAGTAGCTCAAGGGTGGTAGCCTCAACCGACCCTATGGAGAGGATGCTGGCTATGATGGAGAGCCAGCAGAGGCAGAACGCGAAGCAATTCGAGGCCCAACAGAAGCAGCTAGATACGCTGCAACAGTTGGTCCGAACAGTGGTGAACAATGGGGCTCAAGGCACTCCAGTCTCCCGAGAGAGCGAACTAGTGGAGGCAGAGGAACCCCCGGCGGCTAAGAAGACCACTGCTGTGGCCGACATAACAAAGTTTAAGAAAATCTGCAGCAAAGAATTCAAATGGACAGAGGAAGCCACAATTGCTATGGATTGGCTAGTTGAAGTGCACTACCAAAATAAGTGGTTTTAGCGACGCCCACAAACGTCGCTAAAACAATAAAATCCGTCGCTAATATGAAGCACCGACGCAATTACCGACGTCTAAGTTTTGTCGCCGTTTCCTTAGTCGCTGATTACAAAAACGTCGCTGAACGTCGCAATTACCGACATCCAGCGACGTAACTGTACGTCGGTGAGTTCTCGACGTCTACCGTCGTGTCGTCGGTATATTAGCGACGTACATGTAGTCGCTACACGTCGGTAAAGTCCTGGAATAATTCCCGACGTCTACCGTCGTCTCGTCGGTAATATAGCGACGTATATGTAGTCGCTACACGTCGGTAAAGTCCATACATTTTTTTGCAGCTAGTCGTCGGTAAACGTCGGAAAAGCGTCGGAGACCTGTAATTTTTTTGCAGTTAGTCGTCGGTAAGTGTCGGAAAAACGTCGGAAAAATGTATTTTTTGCAGCTTTTCGTCGGTAAACGTCGGAAAATGACGTCGATAAACGTCAGTAAGCGTCGCTAAACGTCGCTAAAATTTAAAAAAAATAAAACACAGATTCTATATTACCACTCACAATTCAAGATGCTACACATATAGGTACACATTCAAATCCCCACTCACAATTCCAAATCACAGCGCATTCAAACCCCCACTCACAATTCAAGATGCTACACATATAGCTTTAATCTAATTTAATTAACATCCAATCCAAACACAATTAACATTTATCGACGAAGAAATTAACATCCAATCCAAACATCCAATCCAAACAAGTCACAAGTCAAATCGATACAAACACAAATAACATCCAAATCCAAACATCCAATCATAAGTCACAAACATATAATGATACAAACACAAACAAAGTCCTAACTAGGACTACTAGTGATCTGGTGCAGGAGGGGCACCGCCGCGACGAAGGGATAACAACTCCTCATACTCCGCAAGTGAAATCGATACAGATGGAGCGCCAGGCTGTGACGTCGGTGGAGTCGGTGTCGAAGAAGAAGGCGGTGGAGGCGGCGGAGTCGACGACGATGAAGGCGCACCCATACCAGCATGCTCCAACGCTGTAAGTCGCTGGTTGTATGAATCCATAATAGATAACATTCTACCAGTGCTCTGGACCATCGAATCCTGCGCCAATCTCACCTTCTCGGCCATGGTCACCTGTCCTATCTGCAACTCCGTCACTGTGCGCTCTAACCCTCCAACGGTGCGCTCTGTCCTCTCAGTCGTCTCCACGAGCCCCATAATGGCGCGGTCGAGCGCATCCAATCGTGCTATCAGCGCAGGATCGTCCGTAGGGTGCTGAGACTGCTGCTCGATCCGTCGTAGCAGGTCGTCACGGATAGACTCCATCATCTGGTGGACTCGGGCAGACTCCTGCGACGGCTGTGGACCATGCACACTAGCAGGAGATGTCCTAGAGGACTGGGTCGCAACTAGGGCGCCATAGGATCCCGTACCGTAGTACGTACCCCTATGGAGGCCACCAGCGGCGGTCATCCACAGCTCGTCCTCCGACAGAGCTTGAGTGGGCTGCGAGGAAGTACCGGCCACTCCTGCATCAGGTGCACTAGCAGTCGTCCGTTCCCGCAGCCTCTTATACTCGGCCTAGAAAGTATGGATAGTACTCTATAATTTCTAATTTCCAATTTCTAATTAATGCTTATTTTTACTAACTTCATGAATATTTATTTGCATCATATTTACTAAGTTATATTAAAATTGACACAAAGTATTAAATTAAGATAACGTATTGTAATACTTACATAGGTCTGCTCGGCCCTCTCGTCAATAAGGACTCCACCCTTCCGATGGGTGGCCAGGAAGACGGTCACCATGTCGGCGTTACCGACCTTCCTTACCTGTAATTAAATATATTATCTTAGTAATAATTTATCGGATTTGTATTAAAATAATATTTCTAAAAGAGAAAGACATACCAGAAGACGGAAATGTTCCGTCATCAGAATCGACCCACCGCACCACTTCGAGGCATGTTGCCTAGCCGCCTTAGCCTTCTCTGACTTCTCCTTGTACCTTGGCTCGTTGAATCGAGCCTTCATCGCATTCCACTGATCAGGGGTGATCCAACCTTTGATCGGCTTTTCGGCATGATCACGTTCCTTCTGATCATTAATAGAGTCGCGGATCAGCTTAGCAGTGACGGAAGGAAACATCCCCACGATCAGCTCGGCCCGGTGCGGTGGATAGTAAAACATATCCTAGAACAGTACGAAACCAAATATTTATCAGTTATATATAATATGCATAAATTAAATGATTCATGTTAAAAACAAATCTATTTTAACCTTGAAGCGCGGTAAACCAGTAGTTTTTCCTTTCATCTGGAGCATCAGAGTAGTTAATCCAGGGACCACCATAATTATGCCTCAGCATATCGCCTAGGCGTCTCTGTACCCCTGGAGGACGATATCTATACAGACATATTATATTCATGAAAAAAGTTAATTTATGATAAAAACAGAAAAAAAATCATAAACCAAAATACCTACTTTGTACCGTCGGCCCAGATCTCCGTCCTCTCCTCCTCCGGAGGTGCGCACGCATCATCTTCATGATGCTGATCGGCCGTCGGCGCATCCTCCTCGGCCGTCGGCGTAGCCTCCGCCATCTGCTCATCCGTCTCCATCGTCGTATCAGCATCAGGAACGCTAGACGGGCGAGCACTCTCAACAGGCCTGGAACTACTCGTCCCAGGAGATATGCCACGTGATGTCGTCCCAGCAGGCCCAGCTACTGTCCGATATGGAGGAGTAATCGGCGACGAGGATCCAGAGCCGGTACCAGTAGGAGGTACCGAAGGAAAACTCCATCCTCTAGCAGTACCTGTAGGAAGTACTGGAGGATCATGTCCTCGTCGTGTCCCTCGTAACGCTCCGCGACGACCTGCCATACCTGATAACAGTATATGATAGTACAAGAAATTAAATAATAGAGACTAGAAATATGAAAGTACAACAAATAATAGAGACTAGAAATATGAAAGTACAACAAATAATAGAGACTAAAAATATGACAGTACAACAAAGATAATAACCAAGGTAACATATGATGATACATTCTACAATAAACATCTAAGTCCAGATAATAAACATCTAAGTCTAGAAGAAACATCTAAGTTCAGATAAGTATATCTCTCTCAATCATCTTCAGAATAATCATCTTGTTCGTCTTCCTCGACCTCATCTTCCTCTTTCTCCTCATCTTCACTTTCGTCTTCACCTTCGTCGGCTTCGTCTTCCTCTTCGGATAATTCTACATCTTCTACATTATGTGTCGTGTAATGCGTAACTTCCGTGGAGTCCACATCGACAATATTGGTTACAGGAGGTAGCTCGTCCTCCTGGTAAGCTTTTTCATCAACATCAAAAGTATCTCTAGCTTTAGTCTTGCATACTGCCCACCAGTCAGACTTCGTTGCTCCCCGTCTCGGATAAGCTGTGAAGTACACGAGCTGAGCCTGAGTTGCTAGGACAAACGGTTCGTAGCCTTGATATCTACGCTTGTAGTTTATATCCACAAGACCATGCTTGTCAATTTTCCAGCCTTGATTTTCAATCGGATCGAACCATTCACACTTGAACAACATGATCTTTGCAGGTTCTCTGCCATAATTATATGACAACTCCACAATCTCTCGCAAGATGCCAAAGAAATCATTTCCTGGATCGACGTCTTTGTAGTTCGAAGACTTGATACACAAACAACTGTTCTTCGTGGAATCAAGATCCAGGAAGCTGTCTCTGATCGGAGCATTTGTCGACTTGAACCGAAAGCCATTGACACAATAACTTGGCCATGTTTTAACAAAAGTAATTGGTCCCTTGGCAAGAGTTCTAATTAATTCAATCTCGGGTGAAATTAGACGATCGACCTGAATATAAAAGAAGAGATAATAAGTTATTTATTGCGCAGTTGCATTAGAAGAGGCCAGTAAATATTACCGAGCTGCTTACATATTCGCTCAACCAAGAAGGAAAATGACGTCTCATTTATTGTTCTAATGCTTCGTCTGTTAGGTAGGGTCTAACCAGCCTCAACTCATCATTATATTTGCTGGAAAACAACGAAGCATTAGAACGATTAGTACAATAATATTAGCTTATACTATTACATTGAGATGACGTAAACTCATCATTCCTTACTTACCCCTCTAGCTTCTCCACTTCATCCTCGTCGCAATTGAGTAATACATACAACTGAGCAGCCCTTAGCTCTTCGTCATTCAAATATCTCTTCTTCATTTTCCCCGAAGGCTTTCCGGACGCATTGAATACTTTCAGTATTCCATCATTAAATTCTTGATATCCGTTGTCGTTTCTCGGAGCCCTCGTTCTATTCGTAGCAACATGAGGTTTGAAATAGGAGGAGCAAAAATTTGTAATCTCCTCGAGAATATAGGCTTCACAAATAGAACCCTCGACACGAGCCTTATTTTTTACCTTTCTTTTTAGGTGATTCAAATGTCGCTCGAACAGGTACATCCATCGATATTCGACGGGTCCACCAACACGTGTCTCGTAGGAAAGATGAATCGGCAAATGCTCCATAGAGTCGAAGAATCCAGGAGGAAACACCCTCTCTAGCTTGCACAGTGTTACCGCAATGTCCTTCTCTTGCTTTTCTAGACGATCAACGAGCAATTTCTTAGAACAAAGGTCCCTGAAGAATATGCTAAGCTCCGTCAATGGATCCCAAACTGCCTGCGGTAAGAATTCCCGAAATACAATCGGAATTAACCGCTCCATGAATACGTGACAATCATGGCTCTTCATACCTGTCAGTTTGTTCTCCTTGAGGTCGACGCATCTTCTCAAGTTTGAAACATACCCATCTGGAAATTTCAGACCTTGAATCCACCTACAAAGCCTCACTTTATCCTCCTTCTCCAGTGAGAAAATTGCCTTAGGCTGCTTCAACTTCCCATTCCCGTCCTCTATCAAATGCAATACAGGACGTCTACATATTTCTTTCAAGTCCAATCTAGCCTTAGGATTGTCTTTCGTCTTCCCCTTTACGTCCATTACAGTATTAATTATGTTGTCAAACACATTCTTCTCGATATGCATGACATCAAGGTTATGTCTAATCAGATTGGTGCTCCAGTATGGCAGATCCCAGAATATACTCCTCTTCGTCCAGTTATGAGTGCGACCAAATCCGTCACACTTGTAGCCCGTAGCAGGCTGCTCAATAGCACTTGGTAAATCTCTAACATCCTCCCATATCGTGGCTCCGCACCACCTTGTCGGTGGATCACCCTTCTCCACAACGCCAGCACGAAAAGCATTCCTGTTCCTCCGGTACGAATGATCCTTCGGCAGGAATTGTCGATGACAATCGAAGAAGCACGGTTTGCCTCCGTGTTTTAAACGGAAAGCCTTAGTGTCGTCCATGCAACACGGACATGAAAGACGACCATGCGTGCTCTATCCAGATAACATTCCATAGGCCGGAAAGTCGTTGATGGTCCATATAAGTGATGCCCGCATCTGGAAATTTTGTTTTCTAGATACATCGTACGTGTTGGAACCTACTTCCCACAGCTGATTCAACTCATCAATCAATGGCTGTAAATAAACATCGATGTTCCTTTTCGGATTGTTCGGACCTGAGATAATAACGGTGAGGAACATATATGGAGTCTTCATGCACATCCAAGGCGGTAGATTGTACGGGGTGACGATCACAGGCCAACACGAATACTGGGATCCCGAAAGTCCGAATGGGGTAAAACCGTCAGAGCAGAGACCCAATCTAATATTACGCAGATCAGAAGCAAAATCTGGATACTCTCGATCAAAGTGCTTCCATGCTTCTCCATCAGATGGGTGATCCAACACTCCTTCGGTATGTTTCCGCTCATGCCAACTCATGTTTTCCGCAGTTTCCTTCACCATAAACAACCGCTGCAAACGCGGCATCAACGGCAAGTAGTGCATCGAAGAGGTAGGCTTCCTGGCACCGACAGACTTTCCTCGACCACAGGCCTTGTAGCGATCGACACCACAAAATCTGCAGGCGTCTTCATCCTTGTCGTCTTTATAGTACAACATGCACCCGTTACGACAGACATCGATTTTTTTATATCCCATCCAGAGCGATCTAACCATCCTCTTAGACCGGTAGAAGTCTTTAGGCAACTTCGCACCCTCAGGCAATATTTCTATAAGCAACTCCATAATACGATTGTAGCAATCTTGCGACATGTTAAAATCGGACTTGATGCTCAACAATCTTGTAACCACCTCCAACGGTGAATGATCCTCACAACCAGGATATAATGGAGTCCTTGCATTCTCCAGCAACTCCATGAACTGTGCAGCATCGGGGTTCGGTGCCTCCTCAGGTGCATCATGATCATCCGGATCGAAACTAGGCCCGGTCGCGTCAAAAACCATGTTCACCAACCCATCGTCGTAAGGAGCGTTGTTGTGGACATCCACATAAGGCTCGTACTCCGATGCTAAAGACACAAGTTCTCCGTGCTCGCTCCACTGATAGTAATTCGGCGTGAAACCCTTCGAGTACAAATGATACGTGACATCCACTTCTGGATGATATTTCAAGTTGCGACATCTCACACACGGACACTTAATTTTGGTACCGTCCATGTACTGAGGGAACGCCTTGGCAAACTGCAGGAACTGGTGTACACCCTCTATGAATTCATCCCGCACACCGCACATGTCATCAGGATGACGGTTGTACATCCAAGTACGATTCCGCAGATAGTAATTCAGCTCCATAATTCTGTAAGATAGATACATCAAGGTAGTGAATGATATGCAAGTGTCAAAGCTTTGAAATAGTACGTAGGTCAACCGAGGGATAGAGTTAATTGGAGGAAGTTACTGGGGAAAGTATAGACCGACATAAACTGACGTACGAAAATGAGGGTCTCAAAGCTGGAACAAGTCAAGTTGTGCTTTGGAAAAAGAACTCTTGCAAGCTCTTCGTTCACAAAGCAAGCTATAAATAGAGAATACAGAACAGAACCCTTGCTTTGTGCACAAAGAGCTTAACAAGAATAGAACATATCCAAAACACAACTTTACTTGTTACAACTTTGATCCCCAAATTCTCGTTTGTCAGTTTATGCGGTCTACACTTTCCGCAGTATATGTACACATGACTAACTTTTGTTTCGCGTGTTTGTGCGTACAGTGGTCAGAGATTATCGCGCATTGCATCCCCAAATTCTCTGAAGAAGCTTGTTGGGACGACCTTGGCTCTCTTGGAGGAGGATGCCATCAAGGAATCGAGTAATTACTAGGGGTTCTTAGTTTGTTTGAGAAGAAGAGATATATATAATGATTGGTTAGGATAGCTAGCTTTGTAACTCCTAATGTGATTTGGTTAGATCTCGTCGTTGCGCATCAGAGGCAACATGAGAATATAAACTTCCCCCAATCGATATATGATAACCTAGTACGTTTTCAATATTTTATCCATAATTTAGAGTTGACAATAAGCGATGGTTAAACACCATCCACCCGTAAGTAAAGTTTCTCTTCCGAAAAACTTCCGAAAAACTTCCAAAATTGAAATATAAATCAAAACAAACTTCGACCACTCGATAGAATATATAACTAATATTCAGAGGTCAAAACAACTTAAGTATAGATCTTCTTGTCGTGTCGGAAGCATCACAGGTACAATTAAAACTAAAATAGAACCGGCACCGACATATAGAAAACGACCAATACATTTTCAACCAATACTAAAAGAGAAACCCTATTAGGCTATTACCATTTTCCCCCCAAAAGGCACTTTCGTTTTGTTACTACTTTAGACACAAACCCTACCTTCACCTTAGGTACTTAACCTCCATTAGTGTGCACACGATGCTCATGATTGTATGGTACACAAACCAAAAATCCTATAACATATCAACTTTTGACTAAAAACTGAAATAAATTTCAGTAGAGGTTAATTTCATGCTTTTGTCATTGTCATATTTTCAAATTATTCCAAATTCCAACCATGATCTAGTACTCCATTAGCAGTTTAATTTCATGTATACTATCATAACAGCCCAAAAAAAAAGAAAAAAAGTAATAAAAATGGCGTTAGGGTTAGGGTTTACCAATTTGACGAGGGGGAGGAGGGAGTCGACGGTCACCGGAGGACGGGGTCCGTGCTCGCGACGGTCACGAAGGTCGGGGAGAGGAGAGGGGGTCGGTGCTCGCGGCGATCACCGACGGTCGGCCGGGGAGCTGATGGGGGGGAGGGGGAGGGTTGGGGAGAGGAGAGGGGTCGCCGAGGTCGGTGGGGGTTGCCGAGGGCGCGGTCGGACGGGGGTCGAGGGGGTGGGGGAAGCCGGCTCGGGGTCGGGGGAGGAAGGAAAATATTGGGGGGAAAGAATGGGGGGAATGAAAACTCGAACCTGACCTATATTCACACTTTAGCGACGTCATATAAAACGTCGGTAAACGTCGCTTGTATAAGTGTTATTAGCGATGAAGTAACAAATACGTCGGTAAACGTCGCTATATTAGCGACGGTTACCGACTTATACGCGACGTGAGCTTTTTAAAACGCTAACGTAGTATAAATACGTCGCAGAACGTCGCTGTATGTCGCTACTACCGACGTCTTGCGACGTTGTATAAAAACGTCGCTAAATCTTTTTTTCCCTGCGACGTTTTATTAGAACGTCGCAAATTACGTCGGTAATATGACTTATTTTGGTAGTGGTGGAAGACCACCTGGAAGCTTTGGGTATTGTTGGATCTAAGAGGGTCTCGTGTGTGAAACTACTGCTGGTTTCCAACGCACACTACTGGTGGCAAAGTCAGAAAAGAATTCTCGCGGGAGTGAATGGAACAACGAAAATTACTTGGCTGATGTTCCGCGAGGCATTTCTGGCTCAGTACTTCTCTTCGACTGAGCAGCGAGCTAAGGAATTGGAGTTCCAGAAGCTCGAACAGGGGAACATGATGGTGAAGGAGTATGAGACAGAGTTTTCTAGACTGTCTCAGTATGCGATCACGAAGTTTACTGACGATGCATCTAAGGCTCGTCGGTTTGAGCAGGGCTTGAGGCCTGCTCTGAAGGCTCAAGTCGTGGTTCAGAAATATAAGACTTTTCAGGAGTCTTATGAGCACGCGAAGGAATTGGACCCACACTATCCTGCGACGGTGCCAGTGCAAGCGTCGGTGCAGAATCTACATAACAAGAGACCGAACAACGGTGGCAGATATGAGGCGCCAAAGCGTCAGAATTACGGTGGCTACCATCGACCCAATCCGGTTGGGCCGTACTACAACAAGTGCCACAACAAAGGGCACTTTGCAAATGACTGTAAGGTCTTGGAGGGAGGATGCTATAGGTGTGGTCAATTTGGCCATATGTCTCGCAATTGACCAGGAAGGGGCAACCAGAACCCTCCAAGGCAGCAGCATCACCAACAATATCAACAGAATCGTGGACAGGCACCACGACCTCCTCAGCCACAACAGAATCAGAGGCCCGGTGCCCAGGGCCGAGTCTTTGCATTGACTCAGGAGGAAGCATCATTTGCATCAGATACTGTCGTGACAGGTATATTGTTATTTAATGGCATTCCTACACGTACTTTATTTGATTCTGGTGCTTCACATAGTTTTATATCTAAAGACTATGTTATGGAACATGAAATAAAAATGACAATGTTGGATATGTACCTTAGTGTTAGTACTCCATCAGGAGTGGAGATGCCTACTAACATGATGTGTAGGGATGGTTACATATGTATCGGGAAGAGAAAGCTACCATTAGATGTAGTCGAGCTTGATATGAAAGATTTTGATATCATTCTGGGAATGGATTGGTTAAGTGCATGTTGTGCGACGATCGACTGTACGAAGAAGCGAGTTATGTTTCGCCTACCTGGAGGAACAGAATTCTCTTACTCGGCCAGTTCATCGGCGAAGGCTTCGATGGTGATTTCAGCTACTACGGCCCGGCGATTGCTTCATTCTGGCTGCGAAGGGTACCTTGCTTCTGTTCGAGACACACGCAAGAATGGTGCAGACTCAGCTAACACTGAAGTCGTGGCAGAATTTCCTGATGTGTTTCCTGACGAGATACCCGAAATGCCTCCGGACCGAGAGATTGAATTCACTATCGATACATTTCCAGATACTCGTCCGATCTCAAGGGCACCATACAGGATGGCGCCTGCTGAATTGAAGGAACTCAAAGTGCAACTACAAGAATTATTAGACAAGGGATACATCAGACCCAGTGTTTCACCATGGGGTGCTCCGGTGCTATTTGTGAAGAAGAAAGATGGATCGATGCGGCTCTGCATCGACTACCGTGAGCTAAACAAAGTTACAATTCGGAACCAGTACCCGTTGCCTCGAATAGACGACCTCTTCGATCAGTTGCAAGGGGCGTCTGTATTTTCAAAGATTGATCTTCGCTCAGGCTACCATCAGTTAAAGATCAAACCAGATGACATTTCTAAGTCCGCATTCCGAACCAGATACGGACACTATGAATTCTTGGTCAGGCCCTTCGGACTGACCAACGCCCCTGCCGCTTTCATGGATATGATGAACAGAGTCTTCCGGCCCTTTTTGGATAAATTTGCGGTCGTGTTCATCGACGACATCCTGATCTACTCGAAGAACAGAGAAGACCATACAGAACATTTGAGGACGGTGTTACAGACTCTACGGGACAATCAGCTCTATGCCAAGCTGAGCAAATGTGAATTTTGGATGAGTAGCGTGTCGTTCCTAGGGCACGTTATCTCGGCGGAAGGTGTGTCCGTTGACCCAAAGAAAATTGAAGTCGTAGTGGATTGGAAGCAACCCACGTCAGCAAGCGAGATCCGAAGTTTCCTCGGCTTGGCAGGCTACTACAGGAAGTTTGTCAAAGATTTTTCAAAAGTGGCAGCGCCTTTAACTCGGCTAACCCAGAAGGGAGTGGCATTCGATTGGACTGATGAGTGCGAGGCTTGCTTTCAAAATTTGAAGCAACGTCTCGTATCAGCTCCAATCCTTACACTTCCAGACGGCGTCGAGGGATTTCAGATATACAGCGATGCGTCCGGACTGGGTTTGGGATGTGTGTTGACTCAGAGAGGGAAAGTGATATCTTATGCCTCGAGACAGCTTAAGCCGCACGAGAAAAATTATCCAACACATGATTTGGAATTGGCAGCGATAGTGTTTGTACTGAAATTGTGGAGGCACTACTTGTATGGAGTGGCTTGCGAGATCTTCACCGACCATAAAAGCCTGAAGTATATCTTTACTCAAAAAGATTTAAATTTGCGGCAAAGACGTTGGTTGGAGCTTATAAAAGATTACGACTTGACGATCGCGTACACCCCAGGAAAAGGCAATGTGGTGGCGGACGCGTTGAGTCAAAACTTTGTGGGATCACTAAGTGTTGACAAACGAATACTGGAGGAATTAGAAAGTATGGGAATTGAGCTCCAGATTCGTGGCCGAAATGCACAATTGGCTCAACTTCAACTTGAGCCGAGTTTGTTAGAAAAGATAAAGTCGGCACAGAGGACAAATGAGTTCTTGGTTAAGATTGGCAGAATAGTGGAAAAAGGTGAAGCCAGCGACTTCACCAGGCACGAGGATGGATCATTGCGACTCAAAGGGAGGCTATGTGTCCCGAAGGATGAAGAACTCCGAAAAGAAATCTTGACGGAGGACCACTATGCCAAGTATTCCTTGCATCCGGAAAGTACAAAAATGTATAAAGATTTGCGCACGACCTTCTGGTGGCACGGCATAAAACGAGATGTGGCCCTCTTTGTCTCGCGATGCTTAGCGTGTCAACGAGTCAAGGTGGAACACCAGAGGCCCGGTGGGGAGATGCAGAACCTCGCGATCCCAGAATGGAAATGGGATCATATAACCATGGATTTTATAGTTGGCTTGCCGAAGACGCAGCGGAGGAATGATGCAATTTGGGTCATCGTTGATCGATTAACTAAATCTGTACATTTTCTCGCAAGGAAAACCACATGGAGCGTCGACCGGTTGGCTCAGCTATACGTAGATGAAATCGTCCGACTGCATGGAGTGCCGGCATCAATAGTGTCAGATCGGGATGGGCAATTTGTATCGCGTTTCTAGGTCAGTTTGCATGCTGCCATGGGAACACAATTGAAATTTAGTTCTGCATACCATCCTCAAACCGATGGCCAGACCGAGAGGGTGAATCAGATACTTGAAGACATGCTACGGCTTTGTGCTATTGATCTGAAAACTAGTTGGGATACTCACTTGCCGCTAGCAAAATTTGCCTACAACAACAGTTACCAGTCAAGTATAGAAATGGCCCCGTATGAAGCACTGTACGGGCGAAGGTGTCGGTCTCCGATTTGTTGGGATGAAGTCGGTGAACGACAGGTACTTGGTCCGAAGATGGTGGAACAGGCCGTCGAGAAGGTCCGCATGATTCGGAAGAAGTTACGTGTGGCACAAAGTCGACAGAAGAGTTATGCGGATACTCATCGACGACCATTGGAATTTATGGTGGGCGATCACATATTTCTGAAGGTGTCACCGATGCGCGGAGTTATGCGATTCGGTGCGAAGGGGAAGCTAAGTCCGAGATTTGTTGGCCCGTTTGAAATTCTTAAGCGAGTCGGCCCTGTCGCCTATCTGATCGCGTTGCCACTGGCATTGGATGGAGTGCACAATATCTTCCATGTTTCCCAACTACGGAAGTATGTACACGATCCAAGCCATGTGGTAGACTTCGGTCCGCTAGGGCTAAGAGCTGACTTGTCTTATGTGGAGGAACCCGTGCAGATCTTGGATAGGAAAGATAAAATCTTGCGGAACCGAGTTGTTTCTTTGGTTCGAGTGCTTTGGCGAAATCATTCTGTCGAAGAGTCGACATGGGAACTTGAGGCAGAGGTGAAGGAAAAGTTTCCTTCGTTGTTTGACCTAGGTGGGTTTGTGTTTAAGTTTCAAGGACGAAACTTTTTCTTAGTGTATTAATATGTAATGCCCTGAATCCGTTGCGGAGCACGGTGCGGGCTAGCGGCCGAATGGCCGAGTCGAATGAGAATTGGGGAAACTTTACCAGGATCGCGGGATAATAAATTGAGATCCTTTCCTCGTTATGGATTGGACTCTTTTGAAATGATGCCCAAGATGCAGTGGCGCGCGTCTTGGGGAAAAAGTTCTATATAAGAGTCGCTTGCCCCGAGACCGTTGCCCTGCTGGTTTTCGATGTCGCTTTTGCTGTTGGCTTTTGTGTGCGTTTTCGTGATTGTTTTCGATGAATATTTTCATGGATTTACTTTCACCGTCTACGCATTTCATATCGAATAACTGAGAGAAAGAGAAGAAGTATGCTGACCAGACGTTGGTGCCAATGCAGGTGCTAACGCGGTGAACCTCAGGTGACGTTGCGTAGAAGACCTCTTTCTCTCGGCAATTCACCAACAAGTGAGTGGCTTTGATCCTTCGACGATCCTTGATCTTCGCGCATAACAATGGTAGACTTGTTATTGCGTTCGGTGCTTAATAAAAGATGCCTAGTAATAATACGGGAAAGATAATGAAAGATAAATTATCACATGGCTAGGCTTATGTTGCAAATCGAATGATGCTCGTATGCTATATGAATTGTTTAACAGGTGATGCAAAGACCCAAGTATTGGGCGGTAAGTATATCGGACTTCGGTTCGAAAGAATGGGTTAAACATGAATAGTCCCTTGGTTGGATGAACGAATATACGAGCCTATGGCTCAAGACAAGTTGGTAAGATGGAAAGATGGGAAAATGGCAAGATGAAATGAGAACTACGAATATGTGTGGAAGATGCTATTATCATGCATGTCGTGTCTCTTATTAGTTAAGTTGCATTGCATGCATGGTCATGGACAACTTGTATACAAGGTAGTTCCCAGAACGGTAATCCACGGCCACGGACCTGGTTCGTCCTAGAGGGAACAAGGAATTATGTCGACGTACTGGCATCGGTAAACGGGACTTGCAGTGGGGCTAGCTACCCGTACTGAAAGGGCACCGTTGTACCAAGTAAGACGGTCCAGGATGGCGTGTCGCCAGTGACCTTCATATAGACAGGTGGCATAGCTAACATTGTCTTATGCAGGCAGAGTAAGTGGTATTCATAAATATGTACAGGGATGGCTATCGACCGTGGGTAAGATTCACCAAATTGGTGATCAATATGAACTGCTTATGTTAGAACAACATGAATTGCTTATGTTTCTAACATCACTGTATGCTTCTTATATTTCTCATCAAATATATGAATTGTTAATGGACCCTAAGGCAAGATAGAAAGAATACAAATCAATAGTGAACATTCATGTAATTTTAC
>JANAVB010011724.1:0-34087 GCA_029216955.1 Iris pallida | reverse complement strand
TTTTAAAATAAATATTCTGATATTTGGTTTTTCCAATGTATACATACATTTTAAACATAAAGCATTTTTTTTAATGTTCAAATGATGTGTGAACAACTATTTTTCTAGATTTCAAAAAAACAGTTGTATTTAGAACAATATTTAATATAAACATTATAAAACTCAGTTGTCTGATCTGTAATGTTACAATAATCAATATGTTTTAAATTGTATTATTTAGTTGTGTTTAGAACAATATTTAAATTGTATTATTTAGTACAATGTCTGATCTGTATTATTTAGTTGTCTGATCTGTAATGTTACAATAATCAATATGTTTTAAATTGAATTATTAGTAATGTTTAGAACATATTTAAATTGTATAATTTAGTACAATGTCTGATCTGTATTATTTAGTTGTCTGATCTGTAATGATACAATAATCAATATGTTTTAAATTGTATTATTTAGTTGTGTTTAGAACAATATTTAAATTGTATTATTTAGTACAATGTCTGATCTGTATTTAGTTGTCTGATTTGTAATGTTACAATAATCAATTGTTTTAAATTGTATTATTTACAATAATCAATATTTCCAAATTATGACTTTTGAATTTTAATGATAATATTATGAACCTATATTTTGGTTGTTAAACATCAAAATTTGATGTACGGCATTTAATGACATTCGAAGGGTGATAATGTATATGTTGTATGCACTGCCCTTTTTTCATACAATTGGATTTGAAGAAAAATAATTTATATGTTTGCATGTAGTTTGCTGCTTTAATATACCATCTTAATTGTATGTATAATCAACATTTTATGATGTACCAAATGTCATTCCTTATTTGTAGTCATGTTTCCCTGTTTTCTATACACATTGCAATGGTCAGATTTTCTTAAAACCTGAGTTTGTATCCTCCCTAGTACTCAGAAATGAACTGGTTGTGCATTAGATAATGTGAATCATTGATTTCATTTACATTCCACTGTTTCAAGATTCGTAGGATACTCAATCCAGTACATAAATTATTTTTAGATCCCCAAAACTGGGATTACAATTTCGTTAATAATAACAATCATTTGTTTGCTGCTTTAAACCATCATCTTATTTGTATTATTAATCAACTGTTTAAGAATGAAAAATGTCATTATCTATTTTTCTTAATATTGACAATCTTGAACTTATTTGTAATTATGTTTCCTTGTTTTTACTAAATTAGATTATCTAATAGAAGCAAAAAAGGATTATATAATCTCTCTTCAACTAAATCTTCATGACAATTTTTAACACAAATGAAAATAACATTGAGAATAACATAAGTTGAAGCAACACAAAATGTTCTTTTAAGAACTGGCACAAAATGTTCAGCACCAATGAGAATAACAAAAGTCGAATAACATAAGTTCAAGCTCACACAAAATATTCAAAAACGTCAATTCCTCATTACAAAGAGTTTTTTAAGCTGAATGATATTAAAAGCAATAATGATCAAACTAAGGTAATCTTCATTCCTTCTCTTTCTTTATTTCAATCTTCATCTTCTTTGATCCTGCTGTTGTTGAGTATGCATCAACCAACGACATCTTCAAGCGGAATCTTCAGGAGTTTCCATAGACTCATTTTCTTGTGAATATTTAACATTTGGTGTTGAAATCATCTCTCCACACGATCCAATCTATTCAAAATAGTTCAAAATTTATAATTATTTGTATTGTAAATGAAAACAAAAATGACTAATTAAAGGAAAACTTGTTTACCATTTCGAAATCATTATCCTCCTTCAACAAATTTGAAAAGATATCAGATTCCTGTAACCAAATAATTTTAAACAGAATATTTTAAATATAAATTAAAGTAAATTCAAACAACCAAGATGTTAACACATACCTGACTATCTTTAAATTGTTCAGAATATAGTGAAATTAGTCCTTCATCGGTAGTCAACTTTAATACCGTAAATGATCCAGTATAATTACGTACTTGTTCAGATCGTACTTGAATTTTGAAGAAAATTCTCAAGCCAACTAAATTTTGTATTTCCTCTGGAACTTTGTTATCATTTTCTGATTCCTACAAATTTAAAAAAGACAAATTTAGGTATAGTCAATAAATTCTCAAATATGTTTAGAGCTTATTTGCAAACGTACCTCTGTCATCTTCTTTTTTAAGTCCAAAGCTTTTTTTCCAATAAGCTGAACGCATTCCTTGTCCCATAATAGTAAATCAATTTCTCCGGTAGTGTCAATGACACGAACATTAATTTTGTACCTGTCACATAAAATTGTATTTAGGTTTCTAGTAGAATAGTAGTTGAATTTAGTTCTCAAGTAGTATAGTAATTGGCTTTTAAAAGATTGTAGGTTATTACCTGATGTTAACATCTTGTTCAAATTTGTCACACCTGTCACAGTAAAATAAATCGCCGCATTTATCTAGTTTTTTTGGACATTTGTTACACGATAAATACCACCAAGCATTCTTTAATACAACTTCAACAATTTCAGCATAAACCCAAAAGCTTCCAATCTGATAATCAATAATAAAAAATCTAGATTAATATTATAATAAAGGTAAAAGATGTAATAAAATATAATTATCAAATGTAAATGAAAGAAATATATACCTCATGGTTATCTTTCAATTTATCAATGGTCCGAACTACAGCATGGCCACTTGATAATTCATTTTCAACCAAATTTGTAGAAGTAAGGGAAACTGTACTTATAGTGATTGATTCACTACTTTCCTCAACAATCCTTCATGAAGTGGACAAATATTCATTAATTTAATTCTGAGTACTAATGTAAACTATAATAAAGCAAAAAAATAAATTTTATTATCACAATGATTTAGTTACCTTGCTTTAAAATTTTCAATATCTGGAATGTCAACATCAAAAATCAACCTTGAAACATAGAAGGTGTTGGATGCTGTAACTTGTCCTATTCGGAAAACAATGCAATTTAAACTTGTATTAAACAATTTTATAAATTTGGAAATGAAGAATGAAAATAAAATTATATTGCAAAAAAATTAAATTATACCACGGTTTATTACCTCTATATAATTTCGTACGAAACATCTGTAAAATTACTACAACAGGTTCATTTCTGCCATTGTTAACGTAAGAAACCATATCATCCACCAAATTACCCCACAAAGTACATGGCACGATGTTTCCTACAAATACAAATGAATTTAATTTTTTTGTTAATTATATAGATAATGTTAAAAAAAGAATATTAAAAAAATTAAATTATTACTCATTGTCCTCGAGAGTAATATCCATAAGTCGTGTTGGTCCATCTTTCAAATCCCTTTGTTGGGGAGGATCTAATGAAACAACTCGTCCAATAATATCTGAAATTGATGGTATTTACAAATAACATTAAATTTGATGAAAAAAATATTTCATATTTGTAATAATTTCTAAAATTTAACAATGTATTTACCAATAAGTTTGTTATCATCCAAAGATTCTTCACTTGTAAGATCAGAAAACTTTTGAAAACTAAAAACAAAGGAAGGAAACTTATCGTCAAATATTTCAACAACTTTCGTTTTTGCCAAGAATAATATCTTGTATTTATTTGCGGTTGTTTTGTATTTCATGTTGTTATTTGTAACAACAAAACAACGAACAACATAGACTCTTCTCTCATTCAGCAAAGGTTGAAAGTTGGCGATTAAGTCTTTCTTAATACTTGCATGAATTCGATCTCCCTGCAAAGGAAAAAACTTTAATTAGTACAAAAATATTTATGCTTATAATTTATCCAAGTATGCAGCTAAGTTTATTATCATTGAAATACTGCAAATATTTTTAATTATGGCTTATTGGTATTATTATTATTATTCAAGATATTATGTGAATAAATTTGTTCATTTGATTCTGTTAATTTTTATTACATGTTGGTAAGTTATCATCATATTTTTCAATTTATTTCCTAAGTTGTATTACATTTATGGATATATTTATATAGAATGTTGTTTTAAAATTTAATTTTATTTTCATCTTTATTTTCAGTTGATACAAATGAAGGTTAAGGAGTTTACTGTAAGTTAGTATCATCCTACAATTATCTACATTCGGCTATTGTCAAAACCATTGGCGTGGCATTCGTTGCAGCCATTGGCCATTGGCAATGTGTTCGTGTGATCTGATGTTGTAAAAGATGCTGACTTTTTATGGTATTTGTGTTTTTTTTTGTCGGAATCCAAAACAATGTGTTTTATCATTTAACACATTTCGTTCGATTATCGCTAAAACCATTGGCGTGGCATTCATTGCAGCCATTGGTTTATCGACAATGATGATTTGACATCCAATGGCGAGGTATTGATTGCAGCCATTGGATGGTTATCCTAAATCTGAGTCTACAGCAGTTTTTTACATTATTATACATCAATAGAGAAACAGAAGAATATATAAAATTTGGGGAACATAAAACGTACGAATGGAAAGAGGAGAAAAAAAAATGAAGTGATTCTATACCATTCAATGCTGAGGTCTCTCCCAATACCATCGGTTGGTAAAAACGTGGGCTACTAAAAACATGGTCTACAAAATCAGTGGGCTAAAACCACCGTTTCAGCAATTTTTGGGATCTCCCCAAAACCACAGTTTCCTAAACACGTTAGATGCTAATGGTTGATATTAAAATTTAACAGATTCAACGAACATGAAAAAAAAAATACACGGTGTGCGTGTATAAGCGTAGTTTTGTTTCCCTGATTTGTTACAGTTTTAAATGGCATGAGATGATACAATATTCTGATAATGGGTTCTTTAGAAATTATATAATTGTTATTTCGTATTTTATTGATGAGTTCCACTGAACACATGTCACTTATTTTCCTAATTATATTTGTATAACAAACTGTCAATATAATTAATGATTAAACAATGATGTTTCAGTTTTCCCAAACCATAATCACTACTAAATCTGATAATAATTTTGTATATTGTGTCTTGATCTGTCCAATGGTTAACTGTAAACTTTGAGTTCTTGGGTCTGTCAAAACATAATCAGATTTCCTTTACTCTATGAAACCCTGACTTGAATGTTTATATTATGAAACATATTGAAAGTGTATATTGTTTTCAGATTTCATTACCACTATTATATTTGATATAAATTGATGTATATTGTGTCTTGATCTGTCCTACAGGAGCAATGGTTCATGTTAGATAGGCTTTGTATGATAGATTATGTTTTTGGTTCATTAATGATAATTTGTCATGAGGAATGAGACTGTTTTGGTAGACTCAGATACATTCACTTCTGTTTTTAACATTTTGTAATCTGACATTCGATTTTCATTACTCCTTGTCAACCCATAGCTGGGGAAAAATGAATTTTAATTCATAGTTAAATGTCAATTTTGATTTCTTGGGTTTGTCAAAACAGAATTTGATTTCCTTTACTCTATTTTGTTTTCAGAGTTGGACGGATTGTTGATTCACTGTCTCTTTAATATCAACACACGCCCAGTAAATTGGTTTTCCTTCCATCCAAAAAAACTGAGATTTTGGTTTTTCCCTAATGTAAACTATGCTTTGATTTTCTTAATGCTGGATACAGACTCAGATTATCTGTTTTCTATACACATTACACTGTCAGATTTCCATGTATTCTATACACATTGCACTGGTCAGATTTTCTATAACCATATGTTTTTGTTTTCTTGTTTTATCATTTAACACATTGCGTTCTTATAGTTGAAATAATGGCGGGGCATTCGTTGCAGCCATTGGTACACTTGACATGATGATTTGGCAACCATTGGCGGGGTAGTCGTTGCAGCCATATGGTTTTTAATCTAAATCTGAGCCATTCAATGCTGAGGTCTCCCTAATACCGTCGGTTGGTAAAACACTGGGCTACTAAAACCATGGTCTTAAAAATATGTGGGCTAAAGCCACGGTTTCAGTAATTTTTTGGGTCTTCCCAAAACCACAGTCCAAAACCACCGTTTCAGCAATTTTTTTTTGGTCTCCCCAAAACCACGGTTTCAATGATTTGAATTAACATTTTGTGGGGTACACTTGACATGATGATTTGGCAACCATTGGGGGGTAGTCATTGCAGCCATATGGTTTTTAATCTAAATCTGAGTCTACAGCAAAATTAATCAACCTCCTTTTTTAATATTGCTGACAGCTATTGTACAATTTGTAATATTTCGTTGTACCAATATGGTTTTTATTCTAATTGTTTATCAGGATAAAAAACCATTCTCACTCTTCCGGGTTTAAAATTTCATTTCCTATTGCTTGAAGGACTTTAGAAATTGTACAATTCTGAGTTGTAATATATACCTGGTTGTAAAATATATGCTGTTGTAGGAAAAGCATTTCTAAGTTCTATATTAACATAATTCTGAGTTTACAGCAAAATTAATCAACCTCCGTTTTTAATATTGCTGACAGCTATTGTACAATTTGTAATATTTCGTTGTACCCATATGGTTTTTATTCTAATTGTTTATCAGGATAAAAAACCATTCTCACTCTTCGGGTTTAAAATTTCATTTCCTATTGCTTGAAGGACTTTAGAAATTGTACAATTCTGAGTTGTAATATATACCTGGTTGTAATAATATATGCTGTTGTAGGAAAAGCATTTCTAAGTTCTATATTAAAATAATTCTGAGTTTAGCTAACATAATCAGAATTGCAGAATGTAATTGGTTTATGGATTAGTAAAGTTACCTCAGAATCGTGAAATACACATTCGAGACTGAAAGGTTGTCCTTTTCCTCCATAGCCGGGTACTTCATACATACGAATAAGCCGAACTTTCAAATTCCAGAATGTTTTCGATGGACTGATCTCACGAATTAGAGAGAAGAAAGGAGCCATGGGTGAAGAATTTCTTTCTTACTTTTCTGAAACAGGGAGAGTGAGAATGGTTGCCAATTTTCCACTGTATTTATAGACAGTAAATTAAGACAGAATATTAATGTAAATAATGTTGGGAAACTCAAGAGTTGTCTTGGTTATGTAAACACTACCAAATTACAGCATTTTAGCGACGGCCATTTAGCGACGGAAATTTTCCGTCGCTATTACCGTCGGATCACCGACGAATTTGTGACGAAATACGACGGAAAGCAGTGGACAATTTTTTTATTTTTTTATGTCCATATCCGTCGCTACGCCGTCGATAGGTCGTCGGCCAAGTAGCGACGGTTTTATATCCGTCGCTAGAACGTCGCATATTTTGGCGGCAAAAGCCTAAAATATTGGCGCGAGATTTGACTGACGACTTAGCGACGGAATAATCCGTCGCTACTCTGGCGCGAGATTACTGACTACTTAGCGACGGAATAATCCGTCGCTACTCCGTCGCTAATTTCTGTACCCTAACTTAAATTGAACCGACGGGGGGGAAATTTTCATTCCCCCCAAAACACTCTCTTTCTTTCCTCCCCTCTCTCGACGATCCCGCTCTCCGACCGGTGATCTCCTCTCTCTCTCTAAGGTATGCTCTCTCTCTCCCCCTCTCTCTCTATATCTCTCTCTCTCTCTCTCTCTCTCTCTTTTACGATTTGGGGGGTTGGGGGGCTGTCGTAGTGGTCGGAGAGGGTGTGGGGCAGGGGGTTTCGGGTACGGGATGGGGTGGTCGGGGCAAGGGTGGAGTGGGGTGGTCGGGGGCAGGGGGGTCGGGGAGGGGGTCGGCAGGGGTGGGGGGTGGTCTGGGCAGGGGGGTTCGGGTAGGGGTGGGGTGGGTCTGGGCAAGGGTGGGGTGGGAGAGGGGGCAGGGGGGTCGAGGAGGGGGTCGGGCAGGGGTGGGGGGTGGTCTGGGCAGGGGGGTGGGAGAGGGGGTTGGCAGGGGTTGGGGGAGGGTCGGGCAGGGGTGGGGGGTCGGGGCAGGGGGGGCAGGAGGGTGGGGAGAGGGGGTCGGGCAGGGGTGGGGGGGTCGGGCAGGGGTTGGAGGAGGGTCGGGGCAGGGGGGGCAGGGGGGTAGGAGAGGGGGTCGGGCAGGGGTTGGAGGGGTCGGGCAGGGGTTGGAGGGGTCGGGCAGGGGTTGGGGGGGGTCGGGGTAGGGGGGCGTAGGAGGGACTCTGGAGTCCCCGCGCAGGAGTCCTCCTCCTCCTCTCCCATAGACACACACACACACACGGACACACACACACACACACGGACACACACACAGAGACACACACACACACGGACACACACACACAGACACACACACACACGGACACACACGGACACAGACACATGGATACACACACACTCAGACATATATATCATGGTTTAAAGTATCGGCCGATACCGATCCGATACGGCCGATACCGATATGGTTTGGCATGTTCCGATCCGATACCGACCGATACCAAGTATTGACCGATACCGACATTGGGGGTCTTTGTTCCGGTCAATTCGACAAAGAAAATTAAACAAAAAAGACAAATCAACAAGGGTTTAAAGCATAACAAGGTTGTAGAAGCATGTAAAAGAAGAAAATCACATCAATTGAAGAAAATCACATCTATTGTTTGTAAACCAATCGGTAAGGGTGACTACTATTTCATTTAATTTCAAAACTACTAAGAAATAACACTGAAAATACTTAAAATTATGCCTAAATGTATAAAATATATGTTTTTAAATGTAAATAATTTATTAATAATTATTTGTTCCCCGATACCAAAAAATCCGATACTCCGATCCGAAACCGCCGATACTACCGATATCGCCGATACCAATACTCATAGGAATAGTCCGATACCGATTCCGATACCGATACTTTGAACCTTGATATATATATATATATATATATATATATATATATATATATATATATATATATATATATATATATAGGCATAATTTTAAGTAATTTATTAATAATATATATATATATATACACAGACACACGTCGTGAAGTCTAGTAAATATATTTGATTAGCTAAGGTAGAAGTGTAGCCTAATTAAGGTTATTTTTGACAGAGTTGACTTGAACTCCTAATTTGACCCAGAACTAGTCTAGTATACCATCTGCTCCTCCTTTCTTCCCTTCTTCTCATTCGACTATCTCGGCCTCCTATTCGGCCTACTATTCCGATATGCGTTTGATACGGTCTACCTAACCTATATACTGATACTAATCTGATACTCTCTGATATTAAGTACATCCGGCTTACTAGCTAGCGGATCCACCAGTTACATGATTATATACTAATTATGTTAGATTGTGATACTAAGTAGCCTCGTCGTAGGCCTAGCGTGTTATCCACAAGTTTAGTTTTTCTTACGATATGA
Organism: Iris pallida; assembly: GCA_029216955.1. Taxonomy (NCBI): domain Eukaryota; kingdom Viridiplantae; phylum Streptophyta; class Magnoliopsida; order Asparagales; family Iridaceae; genus Iris; species Iris pallida. The sequence goes on along the minus strand of JANAVB010011724.1, from coordinate 24,825 downwards.
GTATCGGTATCGGGCTATTAATTCTTATGTTTAGTTTGTCTTACGATACAGATATTCACATCAAATCGAGCATGAATCGTTACTTTGTTGATCGTACATGGATGTACAAACGACAACACGAGAGCAGAATTGGTGTGAGTGACGATTTTCAGGCAGGTGTGGAAGTATTTCTTAAGTATGCCATGAGCAAAACTCAGTACATGGACGATAACAAAATCAAGTGTCCATGTGTTAATTGTCACAATAGACGTTTCGAAGAAGTGATGACTGTGAGAGATCATTTGACCCGTAAGGGTTTCGTACGTGATTACGGCCTGTGGTCATCGCAAGGTGAATTATATTCAGAAAGACAGGCTGCAGAAGCGGGTACTTATGCTTTTGATGATAATGCTGCAACGGATGTCCTCAAAGACGACGGATGCTCTGTGGATTATGGAGACATGCAGAACCTTGTACGAGATATGGTATATGCTGCGGCAGGGCTTAATTTTGATCCGGAGGATCCTAATCCCGAGGCAAAGGAGTTCTATGATATGTTTAAGGACGCAGATACTCCTCTATATCCTGGTTGTGAGACTCATTCCGCACTGTCAGTGACGATGCGGTTGTTGAACATAAAGTCTGATTTTAACTTGCCACAAGCTTGCTATGATCGGATCACACAATTAACTAATGAGGTGTTACCGAAGGAATCAAAAGAGCTCCCAAGAAACTTCTACAAGTCAAAGATGATGGTCCGACAACTGGGACTGGGCTACTATAAGATAGATTGCTGTCGCAACGGATGCATATTGTATTACAAAGAGAATTGCGTATTAGAAAGTTGTTGGTTCTGTAATGCGGATCGTTACAAGACAGTACAGGAAAAAGGAAAGTCAACTAGAAAACGATGTCCTTACAAGTATATGCATTACTTGTCGATCACGAAGCGCTTACAGAGGATGTATATGTCTCTGAATACAGCAGAACACATGACGTGGCACAGTGAAGATCGCATAAAGGACGAAGGAGAATTGTCACATCCTTCGGATGGGGAGGCGTGGAAATATTTTGATTTGTGTCATCCAGATTTTGCTGCAGAGCCTAGAAATGTATGCCTGGCGCTATGTTCTGATGGCTTCGCCCCTTTCGGACAGTCGGGATCTCAATACTCATGCTGGCCGGTCATTCTTACCCCTTACAATCTGCCACCATGGATGTGTATGAAGACTCTTTATATGTTCTTGACAGCTATCATACCCGGTCCCAAAAATCCGACAAAGAACATCGATATATATTTACAGCCGTTGGTGGATGAGCTGAAACAGTTGTGGGAGATCGGCGTCATGACCTATGATATTTCCAGAAAACAAAACTTTCAGATGAGAGCTTCACTCATGTGGATAATCAATAATTTTCCAGCATACGGTATGCTGTCGGGATGGAGTACGCACGGCAACATGTCTTGTCCGATATGTATGGAAAATAGTAAGGCGTTCCGCCTTAGACATGGAAGAAAAACTTCTTTCTTTGACTGTCACCGTCAATTTCTGCCAACGAGACATCCTTGGCGAAAGAACAAGGACGCGTTCAGATATGGAAAACAAGAATTTTCTGAACCTCCTGCCAGATTGTCGGGATACGATATTTGGGAAGATGTAAAGGAATTGCCCACCGCAATGGAAGATCCATCGAACAATCGTGTCGAGGGGTTCGGACAAAGCCATAACTGGACCAAACGGAGTATCTTCTGGGACTTGCCTTATTGGAAAGAAAATCTTATTAGGCATAATCTTGATGTCATGCATATCGAAAAAAATGTGTTCGATAATGTCTTCAATACCGTTATGGATATTAAAGGAAAGACGAAAGACAATCCAAAAGCAAGACAAGACATGGCCGAGATATGCAAACGTCATAATCTAAACTTGATACAAAGGGGAGCTGGTGGACAAGTAACTAAGCCGATAGCGCCATACGCATTGAGCAAGGAAGATAGATTAATAATCTGCAAGTGGATATCTACTTTAAGATTTCCCGACGGCTATGTGTCGAATTTGTCTAGATGCGTTGATCTCAATGAACGCAAGCTAACAGGAATGAAGAGTCACGACTGCCACGTGTTTATGGAAAGATTACTGCCCATTGCGTTGAGAGAGTTGTTGCCTTCTGCTGTATGGGTTCCGTTGGCCGAGCTGTCTACATTCTTCAGGGATATCTGTTCAACTAAGCTCACGGTGCAACATATGATACAACTTGAGGAGAAGATTGTCTTAACAATTTGCAAGTTAGAGAAAATATTTCTACCGGGTTTCTTCGACAGTATGGAGCATCTACCGATTCATCTAGCATACGAAGCCCGTGTCGGTGCATCTGTTCATTATCGATGGATGTACCCCTTTGAAAGGTAAATAAAAATTGATATAATTTAAGTGGATTTTACAATTCATTGTTAATTCTCAAGATAATTTGTCTCTCTAGGTATCTACATCATCTAAAGAAGAAAGTTGGCAACAAGGCTCATATAGAGGCTTCGATATGCGAAGCATATCTTATCGAGGAGGTGTCAAACTTTTGCTCCATTTATTTCGATACTCATGTTGAGACAAATCGAAATAGACCTCAAAGGAATGACGAAGACGTTGAGGAAGGAGGTATATTCAATTTAAGGGGCAAGCCTATTGGGGCTAGTAAGAAACGGTGGTTGAGTGACGATGAGTATGATGCCGCTCACCGATATGTCTTGTTAAATTGTGACATACAAGAAGTGAGAGATTTGGAGAAGTAAGTGACTACACCTCGTTATAATCTCTAATTTGGTGAGGTAAGTGACTACACTAATTTTTATTCTCTCTAACAGTGTATTTAGAGATGAAGTCAAAATAAGGACACCCGATATTACCGATGAGGGACTTCAAAGAGAGGTTGATTTTACCTTTCCGTCATGGTTTCGAGATTACGTAAGTAACTGAGATAATATCTTATGCGGCTACCATTTAAATATATATATGCAACTAAAACATTTAAAGTTTACAGGTTTTATTAGCTGAACCAAGTACACTCACAAATGAGAGCATTCGTTATTTGTCATTGGGACCGAAGAAGCATGCAAAGACTTGGCCCGGCTATGTCATTAATGGCTTCAAGTTTAAGACAACTCAACATCCTATAAATGCCGAATTTCTCAATGACGGCTTCAGTACGAAGGATTCTGGTGTTTGCATAAGAGGCACAATCTATGACGACGAGCCGGACTTTGACTATTATGGAGTGCTTCGGGATATTGTAGAATTACAATATAGTGCACCATTTGATATGCATATTGTTATGTTCAAATGTGAGTGGTTCGATACGACACCAAATATCGGTTGGAGAATCGATAAACAATTTGGATTCGTCGATATAAATCATCGCAGGAGGTATAGAGGGTCCGACACGTTTGCGATAGCAAGTCAGGCTGTTCAAGTCTACTATACAAGCTACCCAAGGCGTCGTAGAGATCGCTTTGACTGGTGGGCAGTATGCAAGATTAAATCTAGAAATACATTCAACGTTGGAGACCCAGCATACCAAGAGGACCAGATCGAAAAGCCCCAATACTTGGGACAACAGTCTTGTGACATGGATGTTGAATTAGAGGTTGATATACCTCTTGCTGATGAAAATAGAGGGGAGGAAGAGGTTGATATACAAGACTTAGATGTCAACCAGGGGAGAAAGAGGCGTCTTGTCCCAAGTATTGAGACTGAAGAAGAAGAAGAAGAAGAAGAAGAAGAAGAAGAAGAAGAAGAACTTTATGAGGATGAGGATGAGGATACAGATGAATTCGACGATGAGGATAATGATGATGATGAGGCCGAGGCCGAGGAAGAGGACGATGACGATGATTAAATATCGCTATATTTCAGTTGTATCTTGAAGCACCCAATATCTAGTCTCGAATCCTAAATTACCCTATTACATTTGGATTTACAATTACAAGTCTAGTGGAACACAAGATGCCCTTTCATCAAAAGTTACAAGAATTGTACTTGTTGTATTGGTGCGTGATTTTATCAGATTTTGTGTATCTAGCTTTTATTCGTACTTCACTTCTGATTGTAATATTTATTTCAGTTTGGGATATTTGCGTATTATTGTATGAGTTTTTTTTTGCAGATGGCACTCCTAGGCCTACTCGTCTGGGCGGCACTCATCGCCCTGCTGCTGGTATGGATATGTTTAGTTTTATATTTATTTATAAATCTATGTTGTCGGTATTTTGTTTATGTGTTCTATTTACAGGGCATGGTTGCGAGCACCCGTACTGGTGGTGCTGGCCGTGGTCGTGGCGGTGGCGGCGGCGGCGGCGGTGGTGGTGGTGGTGGTGGTCGTGGGCGTGGGCGTAGGCGTGGTGGTAGCGGTCGTGGTCGCCAGCCGCATTCCCCGGATGTGACCTCCGATCCCGACTTGGAGAGCCCGGACACAGGCTCTTCCCGCCGTCATTCTTCCTCGGTGCTACCGACATCGTCGTCGAGGCCTGTGACTCCATCCGCTAGCGGATCCGTTCCGCCACCGGATGTACCAGCAGATGCAGCAGCAGATGCAGCAGGGGGCCCAGCAGTTACTGCAGGGTGGGCCTCGGAGTACCCCGGGATTCAGTTTCATCCTGTTACCGGGGAGTACGTGCGCGGGCCCGCGGATCCCCCGACGCCACCAGAGAGGCTGGTGGGCGAGTTCCGACGAGAGCTATGGCCCGCTGGTGAATCGTAAGTAAATTTAATTTATTAAATTTGTTTCATTTATTCAAGTTAATAATCCAGTCGTTGCTTCTTTATAGGTTTTTCCCGTGGGATGCTGCCCGGATTCTAGGGCACATTATCCGGGATAACTACCATGGCCCCTACCTCAATTTTTCTGAGGTGCCTCAGGACATGAAGTACGTCTGGCTCGACGAGATGAGGGTATAAATCCGTCGGTGAATTATTAATTATTCTTTAAATCATTAAATTTTTTATTACGTGATATTTGAATTTGTATGTCAGAGGACGTTCTGGTGGCCCCCCCATCGCGAGGAGGCGATCCGCAGGACCTACAAAGCCGCCGCCGGGAAGAAGATACGGGATGCGGTATACGACCTTCGTACGGCGCATACGAGGAAGGACTGGATCCGGGCGGAGTACTATGAGCAGATGTTGGAGAAGATGGATACTCCGCAGTTCAAGCTGAAATCGGAGAAAGCTAAGGCTAATCGACAGGTCGCGGGTCTGCATACGGGGGATCAAGGCCCCACGCATTGACGCGTGCAGATTTGGTGAGATAGCACAAATTCAAATTCATTCTATTATTTAATTTCGTACTGTTAATATACGAAGTTAATTAAATTCTACGTATGCAGGCCCAACGGGCGGTAAAGCAGGGGAAAGAGGCGGAGACGGTCACCGCTCACGATGTATTCGTGCATACGCACAAGAGGCGGAAGGACGGGAGCTTCGTCGACGCGAGGGCCGAGAAGACTGATGTAAGTACTTACGTTTATGAGATTTATGTTAGAAATATAATTATTGTTAAGTTAATTAGATAAACTTAGGATTCAGACTATAACTTAGGGAAACATAGGATTTAGATTATAACTTAGGAAAACTTATAGTATAAACACATTCATTGGATAGGCTGCGTATCGTGAGGCACTTAGTCGGCTTGAGATCGAGCCCCCTTCCGAGAATGTCGGCGAAACGACGCCCACCCAGACGCACTCTTCTATGGCCGCTCGCTACGACGACGTGTTTGTAGAATCCATCGGCGGCGTTAGGAAAGGGCGCGTCTACGGCTTAGGTTCCATGGCGCCCTCGTTGCAGCCGTCCCCGAGATATCCACCGCCTCCGCCTCCCCCAGCGCCCCCGGTTGACGATGTGAGGGTGCAGCTTGCGACTCTGACCTCCGCGGTGTCAGATTTGCGGGCGATAGTGTTGGGGCGCTATCCGTCTGCTCCCGGTTCGTCTGCTCCCGGTCCGTCTACTGCTGCTGCCGGTGCTTCGGATCGACCTGGTCCTTCTTCCCCCGGATGGCTTTCGTTTAACCGCTCTGCGGACGCCCGCATCGTATCGGATAACACCATCTTGACGCTCCTTGACATGATGTCGCCAGAGCAGCTACGCGCGCTTCCAGACCATGTCTTGTCCCAAGTGCCGGCACACACGGTGGAGGAGTACATACGCAAAGCGGATGCGGCGGCACGAGCACGAGACGATCCGACGGACGGGGTTTGATTTTGTTTATGTTGTTGGTTTTGTAGACATTTGGATACATTGTATGTTCGGATATTTTTTTTATGTTTGGATAATTTAATATTGGATATTGGATATATTGTGTTGGTAATATTTTGTTGGATATTGGATACGTTGGATATTGGTGTCGGATATGGATATTTTGCATATAGATATATGGTGTTGGATATTGGATACGTTGGATATTCGTGTTGGATATGGATATATGGTGTTGTATATGGATATTTTGCATGTTTGATATTGTGTTGGATGTGTTGTATAAACAGGAAAGAGTCTGTTTGTAGTATTTTTTTTCAAAAATTAGCAGTTAGCGACGGACTGGCGACCACTCAGCGACGGATAGTCCGTCGCTAACTGGAGAAACTGAAGTTAGCGACGGAGTGGCGACGTAAAATCCGTCGCTACCTGGAGCATTTCAATAAAGCGACGGATTGGCGACGGACGATCCGTCGACCTGATGCTGTTTGATGTCCAGAAATTTTAGCTTTCGCGACGGATTGGCGACTAACTTACGGCGGACTGGCGACCACTCAGCGACGGATTGTCCGTCGCTAACTGGAGAAACTGAGGTTAGCGACGGAGTGGCGACGGACTATCCGTCGCTACCTGGAGCATTTCAATAAAGCGACGGATTGGCGACGGACGATCCGTCGACCTGATGCTGTTTGATGTCCAGAAATTTTAGCTTTCGCGACGGATTGGCGACTAACTTACGGCGGACTGGCGACCACTCAGCGACGGATTATCCATCGCTAACAGGAGAAACTGAGGTTAGCGACGGAGTGGCGACGTAAAATCCGTCGCTACCTGGAGCATTTCAATAAAGCGACGGATTGGCGACGGACGATCCGTCGAACTGATGCTGTTTGATGTCCATAAATTTTAGCATTAGCGACGGATTGGCGACTAACTTACGGCGGACTGGCGACAAAGTCCCGACGGACTATCCGTCGCTAACTGTAGGAATTTAATGTATCGACGGATTGGCGACGTAATATCCGTCGCTACCTGGAGAATTTTACATTGAGCGACGTTTTAGCGACGGAATGTCCGTCGGTAATTGGGTATCAGAAAATCTCTGATACGCTTTTGCCGACAAATTTACGACGGATTAGCGACGGATATTGGGTATCAGAAAATCACTGATACGATTTTGTCGACTCGTTAGCGACGGAGTTTTCCGTCGCTAACCCTATATCCTGATACATGTTTTGACGAAAACTAGTCGGTAATCCGTCGCTATATATATTTAAATGCGCCGACGGTATTCCGTCGCTAAGTCGTCGCTGAGCGACGGAGTAGCGACGGATATGTTTTAGCGACGAGGTTATTCCCGACGGCTGTTTTATCAAAATATCCGTCGGAAATCCGTCGGTATTTATTTTTGGCGACGGACTACCGACGGATAAGGCCGTCGGTAAATCCATGTATTTTGGTAGTGAAAAAAGTGGATTTGGGAACCTTACAAAAAATGCATGGGTTTAATTATTGACAGCTGAGTTTAGGCGGGAATATGCTGATTCGTGTGAATTTTGAATAATTTGAATTTTGTAAGGTGAAAAAATTGGACTTTTCTTTATTTTTTAGTAATTTTTTATTGTACCTGAGTTTGGGCGAGAAAATGGCAGGTTTGTAATTTCTTTCAACTATTTTGCTATTATATATATAGATGTATGGAACCACCCTGGTTCAGTTCATATATACTTGATGCACGAAAAATTGTAGCATCCAAGTGATCCAACCAACAAAAAGTCGTCCGTGGATTGTAGTCTATTGGTAAAAATAGAAGACTCCGGCACATAAGGCACGAATTTGAACTCTTCCCGTTGCGTTGCTCGTCAAGAAATGGCGCCTCAAAAAAAAAAAAAACCCAACAAAAAGACGCAGGTCAAGGATACAAGGAGACTCCAGTGAGAAGTGGCCTTCCACGAAAACATATGCCAGTCCAGCGAAGGTCGTCAAGAGCAAGAAAACTTCCTTGATCTCGAGATATTAATTTCGTCATGACAGTAAGTAGTTGTCTAATTATAATTTAGACTATTAACTGATATAATATAAAATGTAGGATTCAAATTGTAAAATTTAAATAGTTTAGAATATTTAGTTACACTTTAGTCAATAAATTATTTTGATAGAACGAGAGAATTGTTGAGTTTGGAATGAAATTAGAATTTATAGAGTTATAGTTATATTTGTAAAATTATGTTTTTGTTGTAACATTAATTTTATTTTATAAATGACTTATAGTAACTTTTTACAATAAAGTAGATAATAATGATATGTGATTTGACATAAATAAATAAATAATGAAGATGAATTAAAGTGCCACGCCCACTCGCTAACTTCTTGTATGACATTGCATTAACTTTTAATGCCGCTTGAAAACGACTCAAAATAGTCCTTCAAGTCGTATTTATAAGAATAATATTTTTTTAAAAAAAGTTAACTATTTCGTATGTGTTGTAACTCATATGGCCCTTCATTTCATCTCCTTGTAACATACAAAAGACCTTTGGCCTTTCATTTCTTCATAACCCCCAACCTCTCTCCCTATATAAAGAGAGGTTGGGATAGCTTGTAAGATGCACTTGTGTGGTTAATAATATACGAGAAAGCTTTGTCTCCGTGTGTTTGAGCTTTTGCCTTACGACACGTTATCAGCACCTTGCTCGTGCAACGCCGGAGACCCGACGTACCGATCGTTTTCTCACTTTCTTCCACCATAAGGTAAGAAAGGTAAAAAAAAATTTGTTAATATATCTATAATTGTTATCTAGTATATCCAATTTTTGTGACAATCTTGATTTGGAATGTCCGTGTTGCATCGGATAGATGTCCCACACGTATACACAAGATATTGTTGATTTTTTTTCTTAAGTGTCTATGTTTTTTTTGGTTCATGCCAATTCATCCTATGGAAAGTTTTCTTTAATCGTATAGAGAATCGTATATATAGATCTTTCCGAGTTGGGTTCATGTGTCCATTGCATTTTAGTAGTAGATATTTGTGATGGCTGATTTGTACTAATACAAAACAAATAGCAAACAAACATGCATAAAGGACTCTTTAGGAGTAACTGATATACATGACTATTTAGGAGTAACTTGATCTTAATGTACATGATTATTCAAGAGTCACTTCACTCAAATAGTTTGTGCATAAAGGATTAATATATAAACTTATCATTTTTCAAGTTGGAATATTTACTATGTACAAATTCTTCATATTATATATCTAATAGAAACGTACACTGTTAAATATTTATTACTGTTAAATTTATATATTTGTTGTAACTCATGGTAATCCTTCATGTTCCTTGCTTATGATTTTTAACTTTGCTATAATCTAGCCTTTAGCATACTAGTTTTTTTTTTTTAAAAAAACATATTTGTTAGTTAATTTCTGAGGAAATAAATTTTGATAGCAAATTTTCATGTTGAAAAAGAAATTTTAGATGCTAACATTTTTTTTGGTAATGATGGATTTGGAGCGCCCCGGCGAGCGCCTCAGTGCCATCTGCGCCCCGACAAGCACCTCAGTAGCATTTTTTTTTCTTTATGTTACTCAGTGAATTATTGTAATAGATGGGTAGTAAAAATTGTATTTTTTTCTCGCTATTTTTTTGGCGTCGCTTCATACGTCGAAAAAATAGTTGACATTTTTTTGGTGCCGCTTGCTTAGGCACCAATTCTTTTGTGTGTTGTTGCTTACTTATATTGTACGTTTTTTTTAGCGTAATGGCGTAAAAATTGAAAAATTGCCTTTGCTACATAAACAAATTCTGGCACCGCCAAATTTGGACCTCCAAAAAATAACCTTTTTGGTTAATAATTTTTCAAAGGCAACGCTCATTTTAAGCACGCACTAAATTGTCACCTATTTTGCACAGTTCGCAAATAGCGTAAATTTCCTGAAAAATCTTATTTATTCTTACATTTGACAAAAATTTTACGAAGTCTCTCCGAATAGGCTCACCTATTTGGGTATGATGTCAGAAAGAACTTGGGGCTTGGTTCTTAAGAGGTCCTCGGTGACCCTCCTCCCTCATTTTTCCGCCTGGTCATATTCACGTAGAGCTACTGAAATTGACCGAATATTATTTTTTGCTCAAATTGTATTTATAATTATGCATTTTTGCAAGAAACTTATTGACCTCTCTATATCGGCCCGTCGATCGATATAAGATAATTTTTAAACAAAAATCGTTTTTTTTTTCAAAACCGTTGTTTTTATTTACGATTGTTTGTTGTTGCTTATACAAACCAAATCCATATAAACCTGTCATTTTAAATGTTGACTGATCAAGATTTTTTCTTCTGTTGTAGAAAAATGTCGATCAAGATTGATTTTTCCATCCTTGAAGCCTCTGGCAAGAACTACTTGGACTGGACGCAAGACATCCAGAACCATCTAGATGCGCAGGGCCTCTTGGACGTCATCTATAATGAGGAAGAGCGTGAAGTGGAAGTCACTCGCTCAATGAACGCCAAAGCGATGATTCTATTCCGCAGGCATTTATCTGACGCCATGAAGTCGGAGTTCATTGAAATCTCCTCGCCGAAGACGCTATGGGACTCTCTGAAAGAGCGCTTCGACCACCAAAAGACCATATGGCTACCTGAAACACGCATGACTGGTTGAACCTGCGCTTCCAAGATTTCAAAAGTGTAACTGATTACAACAATGAAGTCTGCAGGATTCGATCACTTCTCCAATACTGCGGTGAGATATTAACCGACAGTGATCTGTTGGAGAAAACATACACCACATTTCCTTCCACTGACAACTTGCTCCAAAAGCAATACCGTCAGTCTAAGTTCACCAAGTTTTCCGAGCTCATCACCCAGCTTTTACTAGACGAGAAGAACAGTCTCATTTTAATGAGAAACAACAATTCTCGTCCTGCTGGAACAAAGGCAATTCCAATGCCTGATGCAAACGCTCTCCGTGGACCAAATCCACGGTGGAAACGAGACAAGGACCAGTCGTCCCAGCCAAGGAACAGAGGCGAGTTTAAGTCTCGCCACCTAAAGCGAGGTTCTAACAAGAACCAAGGACCTTTGACTCCTAGGCAGTCTCATTGTAAGAACCAACGGGCCAGTCGTCCCAAAGCGAGAGTGGAAGGCCAAGCGCCTACTCTCTGCTACAAATGTGGTGCTTATGGTCATATGCAATGGACTTGCAGGGCGACCCCCCAAGAAGTTTATAACTATCACAAGGGGCGCCGGGCCGAAGCAAATCTGGTCAACGAGTGCGAAAATCTAAATCTTGAGACCCCCAATTTTGTAGCAGAAGTGGAAGAATGAATCTCCATTATCTCTCTATATTTGATTTAAGTCATGAAACTTTTGGTGGTTTGTATTTTCTATTTTCTCGATAAATTAAAGTTCTATTTCGAGCACTTTCCTCAAACGTGTGACAAACTTTAATTTTCTTTACTTATAGGCATGGACCACGGGGCAGTAGATTGTCTGGTTGATAGTGGAACGACTCACACTATCTTGAGAGATAAATTATACTTTATCTCCTATACGCCTAAAGTAACCTCAGTGACAACCATTTCGGGACCCTCAACCCTTGTTCAAGGTTTTAGCAAAGCCCGTTTTTCGTTGTCTAATGGTACTCCCGTTGAAGTATCAGAGGCCTTATATTCTGCAAGGTCCAGTCGTACCTTACTGAGTTTTAAGGATATTCGAGAAAACGGATTTTATGTTGAAACTGCTCGAGAACATGGCTTCGAGTATCTTTTCATTACCTCCACTCAGTACGGCCAAAAGCGTATCTTGGAGAAGTTGAAATGTCTTTCAAGTGGTTTGTATCTCACTACGATACAACACATCGAGAGTAATCTCATCATTCGCCAAGCGCCAGTTGATGAGAGGACTTTTATGCTATGGCATGACCGGCTGGGTCATCCGGGTCAAAATACGATGCTTCGTACTATGAATGCATCACATGGGCATCCTCTTGGAGGAAAGAATTTCGTTATAAATCCGAAAAGCCTATGCCAAGATTGCTCGATTGGGAAGACGAATCTCAAGCCACTCCATGTGAAACCTACGAGATTGGTTTCCCAATTCCTTGAGAGAATTCATGGAGATATTTGTGGACCAATCCAACCAACATGCGGACCATTTAAATACTTCATGGTTTTGGTTGATGCATTGACTAGATGGTCATACGTAGTGTTGTTGTCCACCCGAAACGCAGCGTTTTCTAAACTCCTTGCCCAGATCATTAAGTTAAGGGCTCACCATCCGGATTATCCGATAAAGTCTATTAGACTTGATAATGCCGCGGAGTTTACATCGAAGACTTTCGATGATTATTGCATGACTTTGGAAATAAATCTTGAACACCCTGTTGCGTATGTTCATACCCAAAATGGCCTAGCGAAAGCTTTTATAAAGCGACTGCAAGTGATAGCGCGGACCTTGGTTATGCGCACCAAACTCTCACTATCTGCATAGGGCTATGCAATTTTGCACGCTACAAATTTGGTCCGTCTGAGGCCCATGGCCACCCAACCACTTTTCGCGTACCAGCTGGTTACTGGATGTGAGCCTGACATCTCACATTTACGCGTGTTTGGGTGCCTAGTCAATGTTCCAATTGAGCCGATAAGGCGTTCAAAATTTGGACCTCAGAAGCGACGGGGAATATATGTCGGTTATAACTCCCCGTCCATCATTCGCTATTTAGAGCCCTTGACAGGCGATCTCTTTACCGCGAGACACGCGGATTGTGACTTTGATGAGGCAATCTTCCCGTCGTTAGGGGGAGAAATGCACGCTAACGTTGATGAGGAACGACGTGAATTAGCGTGGCAAGTGCCCGCTTTTGCTCATCATGATCCCCCCTTTGTACATAGTGATAAGGAAGTACAGAGGATTCTAGGTCTGCAAGATATTGCAAATCAAATGCCAGACGCATTTAGCGACCTAGCAAAAGTCACGAGATCAATTATACCTGCTGCAAATGTGCCTGCAAGGATAGACGTCCCTGAGAGACGCCATGTTCCTGTGAAACATGTTGCTCCGGTCGAACCCGCCGAGCAAAGGACGCTGCCATCGGCCGTCCAGTCCGCCGCTATTCCCAAGAAGAAGGGAAGACCGGTTGGTTCCAAAGATGTTCTGCCCCGGAAGCGGAGAAATCTTGTTAAAAGTGTTTTGCCACATAAGATCATTAAGGATCACGACGATGTATTAGAAGAGTGCGTTCCAGATGAAACGCCTATTCCTAATCATGCCGATAACCTCGAAATATCCGTCGAGTATGCTAGCTTAGACGATATTTTGAAGCGAAATGAAACTGTCATCGATGATGTGTTCATATACTCAATGGCCACTGACATTATGAACAATGATGACATGGAACCTCGTAGTGTTGCCGAGTGTCAACGACGAACGGACTGGTCATAATAGAAACAAGCAATCCAGGCTGAACTAGACTCCTTAGCGAAAAGAAGCGTGTTTGGACCTGTTTCTCCAACACCACCCAATGTTAAACCAGTTGGTCACAAGTGAGTTTTTCTAAGGAAGCGTAATGAGAATAATGAGATTGTGCGATACAAGGCTCGCCTTGTGGTGCAAGGCTTCTCACAACGCCCTGGAATTGATTACGAGGAGACGTATTCTCCCGTAATGGACGTCATAACGTTCCGCTACTTAATCGTTTAGTAGTTTCCGAAAAACTGAATATGCAGCTCATGGATGTGGTCACAGCCTATCTCTACGGGGATCTAGACACAGAGATATACATGAAAGTCCCTGAAGGACTAAAGATGCCTGAATCAAGTAGTTCCCGACCACGGAACACGTTCTCGATTAGACTGAGGCGTTCGCTATATGGATTGAAACAATCCGGGCGAATGTGGTATAACCGCCTAAGCGAATACTTGATCGGTTTGGGATACGTTAATAACGAACTTTGCCCATACGTGTTCATAAAGAAATCCACTTTAGGGTACGCAATCATCGCGGTCTATGTAGATGACATAAATCTCATAGGAACAGAAAAAGACTTGTCAGAAACTGCTGATATCCTGAAGAAGGAATTCGAGATAAAGGATCTTGGGAAGACACGATTTTGCCTCGGCCTGCAGATCGAGCACCGTAAAGATGGAATCCTTGTCCATCAAGCGAACTGCACTCAAAAGGTGTTGAGACGCTTTAGTCATTTTGATGTTAAGCCGTCCGCTACTCCCATGATCGTTCGCTCTCTAGACATTACTAAGGACCCATTCCGTCCAAAGGAGGACGACGAAGAGATATTGAGTCCTGAGTGCTCTTATCTGGGTGCAATAGGCGCTTTATTGTACTTGGCCCAATGTACTAGACCGGACATCTCGTTTGCTGTGAATTGTCTAGCTCGACACAGCACCGCGCCAACACGTCGCCATTGGAATGGCATAAAAGACATTTTCCGCTACCTTAAGGGTACTACGGACTTGGGCTTGTTCTATCCCTACGCGATTTTGAGTGAGTCCAACGCTCTTGGCACTCGAAGCAATGCGACCCTTGTTGGCTACGCCGATGCGGGATACTTATCTGATCCGCACAAGGGGCGTTCCCAATCTGGTTACGTCTTTACCATTAGGAACACAGTGATTTCTTGGAGGTCTCGCAAACAGACCTTAGTGGCTACTTCAACGAACCACTCTGAGCTACTCGCGCTCTATGAGGCGACTAGAGAGTGTGTATGGCTTTGAGCTGTTATTGGCCATATTCGAAGTACATGTGATCTTCCATATGACCTAGATGAACCTGTTGTCATCTATGAGGACAATACCGCTGTTATTGATCAAGCAAAACATGGTTACATCAAAGGGGATGCTACCAAGCACATATCGCCCAAGTTGTTCTTTACACATGAACAACAAGCGCTTCAGAAGATTGAAGTGCAACACATTGGATCGGAGAATAACCATGCAGACTTGTTCACCAAGTCACTGTCGAAACACTCGTTCCAGAAACATGTCAGAGCGATTGGACTTAGGAAACTTTCAGAGCTAGCCTAAGTGAAACATGTTTCCTGCACCCTGTTGTGTGCATGTGAGGGGGAGCGCCCCAACGAGCGCCTCCAAACGCCCTGTTGTGCGTATATCCCGTACCCTGTCGAGTGCGAGTGAAAAGGGAAGCATCCTGATGTATGCTTGTGTACTTTTTTTTCCCTTCGACCAAAGTTTTTCCTACTGGATTTTCTTTGGCAAGGTTTTTAACGAGACACAGTTCAAATCTCTTATTCACTAAGGATTATTATAATCAGGGGGAGTATCCAGTTGTATACTTCTAAACCATCGTGTACTCTTTTGTCCTTCGATCATCGGTTTTTCCCACTGGGTTTTTCCTGACAAGGTTTTGACGAGGCACCTTTGCAATGGTTAGTTTACCCCCATCACACTGACCTGTGTGTACTCTTTTGTCCTTCGACCAAAGTTTTTTTTCCACTGGGTTTTCTTTGGCAATGTTTTGACGAGGCACAAGTAGATGGTCAAACTTGAAGATGCAAGCTACAGATAGACGAAGAAACTCAGAGATGTTTACAAGCAGAATTTCTGGAGAGCCAAGGGGGAGTGTTGTAACTCATATGACCCTTCATTTCATCTCCTTGTAACATACAAAAGACCTTTGGCGTTTCATTTCTTCATAACCCCCAACCTCTCCCTATATAAAGAGAGGTTAGGATAGCTTGTAAGATGCACTTGTGTGGTTGATAATATACGAGAAAGCTTTGTCTCCGTGTGTTTGAGCTTTTGCCTTACGACAGTATGTATTTTCTTACGGAGTTAATAATTTTTTTCTTCTAAAATCCTTTTAACTATTAAACATATGATAATCGTAAAATATATTTAATATTCAAATTATATTTAAACTAAGTACATAGTATATTCATCTAATTACACGCATATCTAAAAAAATATTTATAACAAATTCTAATTAAATATATATTAAAATTATATTTAAAATATCTTAATATAATTTAAATTTTCATTAAATTTTTTAATAATATTATAGATTTTTTTTACTTGGAACATGTGAAGGTGACTGGTACAAATAAAGGTTCAACATATTCATTGGATAGATGAATTTCAGTTCTGCCTAAGAGTCCATTTTTGTTCACCCACCAAGATTAAGTTGGATGTTCACCCTCTATGAAAAAATGGACACATGATATTTTTATCCCACACAAACCACTATGTAAGTGGTTTTGTTCACCCGTCAAACTGATTTTGACATTTAGTTTGCCACATGTCCATTTTTTAGTGGAGGGTGAATATCCCATCTAGTTTTGGTGGCTCAACAAAAATGTACTCTTCTGCCTAATGCCTATACTAGCTTTTGCATTAATTAACACATCCCGTGCTCCGATAGAAGAGCTTTTTTTAGGCAAGTGGAAGGAAAAAAAACTAAACATATCTTTATTACTTTATCAGTTTATAACCATGAAATAAATACAAATAAATACATTGACCCCCTTCCCCCAATATTGTAACTAGTAAATGCACGTGTTTTGCACGTATAATACGTATAATAAAAATAATATCTAATTATAATCAAATATCTCTTCTAACTCACGTGGTTAAGGTGGAAGGTATTATTCTTGTTTGGTTGAATTTAATTTCCCATGTTGAATATATATAACAAATTTAAATTTTTTTCCAATAATTTTTTACATAATTTATTTTTTTTAAATAAAATGGACCATAATATAGTTATGGCTTAGACGTCTCACTTTTTAGTCGTTTTGAAGCCTCATTATGTAGTAGAATATACATGGATATTATGTTGACCACTCCTATTTTGAAACTAATTATACAGACTATCCTTCTTGCTTTATATTTTATTTTTAAAATAAGAATAATTACTGCTATAATTTTCTATAGAAAATATAAAATATAAATAGCCCGTATGATTAGTTTCAAAATAGGAATGGAACTATAGTAAGTATGAAAACATAAATTGTCCTATAACCATTGTTATCCCTATACGATCACACATGCACACGTAATCTTAAAGGAAAGTTAGAGTTTCTAAAATTACCGCTGAACAAATGGACTATGCAATTCTTTTAAAGGTGCATTTGATTGCAATATAAAAAAATATGTGGAAAAGAACTTAATTTTATGGAATTATTTTTCTAGAAATTTTTTTTATGAAATTTTAAAAAAATTTTATGGAAAAATTAATTTGGATGTTTGATTGTCATTATTTTTCATAGAAAATAATTATTTTTCATGAAAAATAATTTTTTTTGATGGATTGGACAAGTTTTATTTTCCATAATTTTAAAAGAAAATATAGAAAATAATAGTTTTTTGGAAAATAATTTCAAGAAAAATATAAGCTATCAAATACTACCATTGGTGAAAAATTTGTGACGGAAAAATTTTCAATGGAAAAAAAAAAGTCCAATCAAACACAGCCGTGTCAGCGAACTGGAAAATCTGCAGAAAATCGACTAGTCATAAAAGAAGATTTTAAAACTATTCAAATTTGACATTTCATTTTTCCAATTTAGACTGAAATAGAAGCAGAAATTCATCCCTTTGATGTTAGGCTTCGCCCAAGCGTCTCCCCCCACGGTGTTCTGGTTCCATGAGTAGCTAGATATAATAAGAAAAGTCAACTTTACCATAAAACAATTTCTTCAAAATATATGCTTACTAAACTTTATTAATTAAAAATGTTTATTAAATTTAGGGCAAATTAGTGTTAGACCATAGATTTTATACCAGTTTAGAGTTTAAGTTTTGACATGTCCAATTGAAAGATTTAGACCCTTAATCTTTATATTTGTTTTTTTTTTTCTTTTTTTTTTTTCTATTATACCTCCCCTTCATGTTTGAGAATGAAATTTCCTATATAGGTTAGAAGGGTGTAATGGGAAAAAAAAAAAAAAAAAAAAAACCCCTCCAGGGTCTAATCTCTCCAATTGAACATGTGAAAGCTTAAACTATAAACTGATATAAAATCCAAGGTCTAAACTATAATTAGCCCTTAAATTTAATGAGGGCAGAAAAGTACTTACATATAAAAGATAAAAAATATATAATTTGCTATTATGGTACCTTCTGCAAAACTGCGTACATATATGCTAATATATCATAAACTGCGTACATAATTTGCTATTATGGTACCTTCTGCAAAACTGCGTACATATATGCTAGTATATCATAAACCGCATTGGTTTTTTGCTGGCATTGTAACCAGAGAACTAAATGATGACGGGTCCAAGCTGTACTAAACTACTAGACCATACTTTAGGGACTCTTTACAGAGCAAGCATCATCTCTCGAAATCCACTTAATCTTTCTTTGAACATAAATTTTCATATAGGATAAAGAAGTTTTCCTATATTCTAAAAAAGAAGAGAAGTTTGGAGTATTTCTAAATATGATAAAAGATTGTCAAATGACTGGACATGCAAAGACAAAAAAAGAAGAGAGAGAGAGAGAGAGAGAGAGAGAGGGGGTGGGGGGCGCCAACTTAGTTGGCGCACGCTACAGGAGAGAGGAGGGAGGAGAGCATAAAGAGAGGAGAGATAATTTATCATAGATTTTTTTTTTTTTTTTTGTGACTAATACTATTATAAAGATGTTTGAAAATGATATGGATTTATCTAACATTCTTTTAGTTTAACTACTTGATATGGATTTATCTAATATCCTAACTTTTTTCGTTTAACTACTTGATATGGATTTTATATATATACATAAAATTATATATATATATATATATATATATATATATATATATATATATATATATATATATATATATTTTATGTATATATATATATATATATATATATATATATATATATATATATATATATACTAACATTTTTTAAGTTTAATTGTCTAAGTAATAGTTTAACTATTTTATCTAATATCCTAACTAATAGTAGTCAATATTATTTAATTACCTGCAGGTATCTCATAACAAATTCTAATTGAAATATAAATATATCTAAAATAAATTCTAATTAAAATATAAACTTATATATAACAATTTTAATGAAAGAACTTGGTTATAGCTTTTGGTCTATAGTTTCTTGTAAATTCGTGACAAGTTTCTATAATATATATATATATATATATATATATATATATATATATATATATATATATATATATATATAGATAGGCTCCGACTATTGACACCCCATGTATTTCTAAGGACACCCCAATTTCTAAGTACACCCCACATGTAGTTGATTAAGCTTATAAAAATACTAAGTACACCCCAATATTTGACAAAAATACCCTTACCTATTCTACACCCCCATCTCAAAGCTTTCTAAGTACACCCCACTAAAATTCTAACACTCCACTCCACTCTCCTCCCTCACAAAACCCTAACATTCCACTCTCCTCCCTCACAAAACCCTAACACTCCACTCTCCTCACTCCGAAGCCAACTTCGGTCCCTCCAGTCGCTGCCCGGTCGCCTCCCCTTCGTCGAAGAGTTCTCCCTTGTTCGGCTTCGCAATGGATAGAGGAAAACAAGTTCAATCGGAAGGTAAATTTTCGCAAATCGACCTGTAGATGAGTAATCTTGTTCGAAATTAGTATCTATCTTCGTTTAGGATCTCTGTATATGTTTCGAAACCGATCGATTGTGACAAAAATGAAACAATCGTTCGAAATTTTTTTTGGAATTCGCGGCCCTGTTCGACCCTGGTCGGTCGGACATACAACAACTGTTCGACCAACATCGGTCGAACAGTTTACTTTTGTTCGACCTGCTCTGGTCGAACAGTATGGGTTTTTCCGACAAGTATTGGTCGAACAGTACATTTTGAAGGCAAAACATATTTTTTCTCCTTAATTTATGGGTGTTGATTAAATTTGCAGGAAACACTAGGCGGAGGGAAGCCACTCATGCTTCTGCTAGGAGACGTCGTGCCGAAGAACAAGAACGTGCACGTCTTGAAGAAGCTACGGTCGTTGCTCCGACTCAAACGATCGGCCAATTAGACGAAGAAGAAGGCCACGCAGACGAAGAGCGGCGCACAGATGAAGAAGAGGAAGAAGACGCTGATATTTTGACGGGCCCTTGTCCCGGTGGACCTGAGGATCCCCGACTTATTCCAAGTTTCAAAACTCATGTGGCGTACGAGATTTGGAACGAAATTGAGAGGCCCGTATTGAGGTGTTGGTGCCACACAACCAAGATGGATACATGGAATTTAGAAGGCAATATAAGCGAGTTGCTTCGGAACTCTCGAGTTGCGAAATTAAGGTCGGTTTCGTACAAGACGCCAAATAAGAATCTAATTTGTGCGTTTCTCGAGCGTTGGCAACCAGAGACTAACACATTCCACATGCCATTCGGTGAGATGACAATTACGTTGGATGATGTTTTTTGTCTCATCGGACTCCCAGTCAGTGGGCTACCAGTGGTTGAACCATTGTCAGCAAGGGGACGGGAGGAGCCAAAGAAGATGATTAATAGGTTGTTGGGGGTGTCAGAAAGGGATGCACATACTGAGCTTCTGGGCCAGAGAGGTAGCTCGGTCCGGATGGAGTGGCTCCGGTCTGAATTTGAGTCAGACGTCAGTAGCACGGATAATGCAAAAAGAAGGCGTGCTGTCCGTGCATATTTATGGTTCGTACTTGGATGCACAATATTTTCTGACAAAAGTGGGACACGTGTTGATACAAAAGTTCTCAGCCTTTTAGAGAATATCAACAACGTCAATGACTATGCCTGGGGAGCTGCTGCTTTAGCTTTCTTATACCGACAGCTTGGAGTAGCATCTCGGAGTGGGGTCCGCCAAATATGTGGATACTTGACTTTACTGGAGGTATCTATATCTCAGCCCGTGATATGCATTTTTTAATGTTATATAATGACCAATATGCTTCATATTTTCGTATTGTAGGCCTGGATATTCGAGTATTTTCCCTTCACGAGGCCTACACATAACGTCAACTATAAGATGGGGGACCCACTTGCTATGAGGTGGGCCAATAGACCCCATGCTGGACCAGGTACCAACATGGTCTCATCCATCAGGGAGGTATTGGACAATCTTCAAGTCCACAATGTGAGTGTTAATTTATCTATTTACTCATAACTTATGTTCTACCCATAACTAATTGTTTCAATTTATGATGTAGGTGAATTGGACACCCTACCACGGAATGAGGAACAGTTTTCCTCGCGACGACGTGACTTTCTTTCATGGATGTATACGTGCCTTTGACATTGTAGAGCCGTATCATCCCGACCGTATCCTTCGGCAATTTGGGCTACGACAGAAAATTCCTTACGATCCTTTGTTTCCAAGTGAGGTCCGTCGGGGAAGCACGAGCCAGAAGTACAAGCTGGCGTTCAATATTCTAGGAGGCTACTTCCAATACTGGCGCAGTCATGTACTGTCTCCCGAAGCCCGTGGGAGAGCTGCCAACCCTGCATGGGAGTGTACAAATGATTATATGGTTTGGTATAGGACGTTTTCACATCCTATCGTCCAAAATCCAGATAACGTCTCTAGCGCCGCTGGTACTACATCTACCCAGACAGGGCCAGACCCATGGGCCATGATCGAAAATGCATTGGAATATCTACAACCGGCGTACTAGCAATTGATGGACAATCAAGAGGCACTAGACCCGTCGATCGTAGAGACAGCCATAATTGGCGCATATGGTGCACTAAAGCTCGAGCCCCAAGAAAAACCTGAATCTTCTAAGAGGGACACTAGTCGTAGGCGTCGTCGTAGGTCATAGACTATGACTACAAGTGGTTTTTAAGATGTTTTTTGATGTGGTTTTTGTTAATATGTGGTTGTTAAGATTTTGTGGTGAATCTTGATTACAAGTGGTGAATCGTGATTACAAGTGGCATTTACTTTGTTAAATTTTGTTTGTTGGTTGCTAAATGTGGCTTGGACTTTGTTAAATGTTACTTTGAAATTCTTGCTAAAAGTTGGTTGTTAAATTTGGTTGTTAAATGTTTGTTGTATGAAATGTTGGTTGTTACTTTGTTAAATGGTACTTGTACTTTTATTTTTTGACTGAAAATGTACTGCTCGACCACAATTGGTCGTCCAAGTTTATACTGTTCGATTACCTCTGGTCGAACAATTGCAAACTATTCGACCAGTACAGGTTGAACAGTTTGCAAGTGTTCGACCTGATGTGGTCGAACAGTATGAACCTGGACGACCAATTGTGGTCGAGCAGTACATTTTCAGTCAAAAAATAAAAGTACAAGTACATTTCAATTGCAAAAACTCTAATATACACAATACTATTCACATGGAAGATCATCCCAAAGTACCAATTCACAACTTTTGTTACCAATACATCATTTTTTTGGTACAAATACATGATAGTTCATGGAACCAAGCTGTCCACATGCATTTAATACAATTTCATAAGGTTCATGGAATTCAATACAATTAATCGTCCCTCCATTATGATTTCTTCATGTAATGACCTGAATTCGTGATACGTATTTAGAGTACGTATGCGTATTTTGGACCCATATTTTATTTTAGTCATGATTAGTTATCTTGGTTTATTTTGCATTGGCTTGGTTTTATTGGCATGGATAGTTCAATTGGTTTTAATGGTTCATGGGTTAATCTTGGATTAGTGAGGCTGGGTTTATTTCATGGTTCATTTGGTTTAAATTGCTAGAGAGAGAGTTTATTGGCCTTGACTTGGTTCAACATGACTTGGCTTGGCTTGGTTCGGTTTATTTTGGTTTGACATGGTGAACCACCCCACCCCATTATAAATATCAAACTCCCTCTCTCTCTCCTCATTTTATTTTCTTCTTCTTCTTCCTCACTACTCTTTCCTCTCCACCAACCTAGGCAAGTTGCATCTTGCTATCACTTAAGGGCTATATTTTATTTGTCTAATAGCTTTATTAGCTCATTTTAAGCAACATTAGAACTTGGATTTTCTCCATTTGGAGCTTGGAAATTTGTAGATCTAGGATTGAAGTATTTTCGAAAATTGGTGGTTTTGATCTATAAAACTTGTTCGTTTTCATGTTTTGATTGTTCCATGTTGAAGAGAATTTAATTTCACACAATTTAGACCTTTGCAAAGTGGATTTTCGTTGAGATTTGACCTAGTTATGGTCTTTTGAAGTTTTGAATTTCCATGGCCATTTGCTCTTAGCTTTGAGGAAGATGACCTTCTGTCCCGGGCGCAATCCAGTCAGCCCAGCGCTCCTTAGCGCTGGCGCAATCCAGCTTGCCCAGCCCAGCGCCCTTTAGCGCTGGCGCAATTCATCCAGCTAGTCCAGTGCCTCTTGGTGCTGGCGCAATCCATCGCTGCGCAGTCCAGTGCTGGCGCAATCCATTGCTGCGCAGTTCACCGACTGCGCAACCAATTGCTGCGCAACCTATTGCTGCGCAATCCATTGTTGCGCAGTCTATTCTTTGCGCAGTTCAGCCCTGCGCAATCTAGCCCGGCGCAGTCCAGCTTGCCCCTTCCAGCGCAATCCAACCCCCTGATCCCTTGCGCAATCTATTGGCTCTTGGAGATTTGGTTTTAATTCTTTAAGCTTGGCTCTTCTATAAGCCCTTATATTGATATTTTATTAGATATTTTACGTCCATTTTATATCCTTACGCCTTTTGTCATGAACTTGATTTTACTTAATATGTTGGAATGACTATTGTACATGGCATGGTATGACAAGGAACTTGCATAACACGACAGTGACCCGTAGTGGTGCACTCCTGACATGACCAACATGACATGATAGTGGTCCGTCGTGGCGCACTCCTGACTAGTATACTTGACCGGATAACCTGACATGTTATATCTCGATAAGCCGTTGCGGCGGCTACTTGACATGACATGACCTGTATAATGACTTGACACCGTGGGCGATTGTGCTTGTATAAATGATCCAGTCTTGTCTCGCATCATTTCTAGGGTATGGACCCCTGAGTACCACGGTCAGGGGTACATATTGAAATAAACTAAGGTTAATAACTAGAATAATCTACTAGTCATGAAGAGATGTTCCCCAGTTACAGGCGACCCCGTTATTCCGGCCGCAAATGTTTGGACTTGTAGCCTGCCGACGAGTAGGGCACATTTGCAGCCCACTGTCATGTGGGGCACTCTCGATTGTCACTTTAATGATTGAACTCTATTGTCTTGCACTCTTCCTCCATTGACACTTTAATGATTGAACTCTCTGGATTGTCACTATAATGATTGCCTGGATAACCTGGGTAGCTGCAGGGCCTGTGACTACTTGGAGCATCTCATTGCATCTTGCTAGTAACTAGGATTGTGATAACCCTAGTTAGTTAATGTAGAAAGTCGTAGGCAATGATTGGCCGTGATTGATTGGATGGAGTCTAGTCCAGTATAGTATTGTCTAGAAGTGATCGATTGCAAGATTGTATCAGCATGATTGAATGATTGTCACTCCAGATTGTCACTATAATGCTTGAACACTATTGTCACTCCAGATTGTACTATCCTGATTGTACCCTTCATTGTCACTTTCATCATTGTCTTCTTTTCATATATATTGTCCAGCTATATTTTATTTAACATGATGCTTCTCTTAATTATTTTCTCTGATTGGG
>JANAVB010011723.1:0-38167 GCA_029216955.1 Iris pallida | reverse complement strand
ATTTGATCATTGTGTTTTATTCTTTAATTATTGTATCCGAGTTTTCGAAATCTAGCTTAATTTTTACAGTGTAAAAGAACTAATGAAATAATCTACTACATTAGTTCTTTTACATTGTAAATAGCAACTGCCACATAGACGGTTGTAAGGCTTTTGGTTGTAATCCTACGATGATCCATGACATGTGGCTCTGCAGGCATAAAAAAGGCTATTGTAAATCATCGTACGCTCAGATCGTGGCCAAGATCTTGTTGCACAGGACCTATTCCAAACGTCACGACCACCACCAGCGGCAAAGGAGGCAAGAAGCTGAAGTTTCTATGCCTGTGTCCGGTTCGGACACCTAAAAAACGACACACAAGGGACAGACACGTAAGAGACGACGTTCCAGGTGCCTCTGCCGTCGCGCTCTGGGCCTGTTTCCCTCCAACAAGAAGCCTCTAGGCCTTCCGACGACGACCCCCCACAGACATTCATGGCGAAGATACACGGAGAAGAAGAAGAGCCACCCCTCGGCCCCAGCAGATTCTGCCCCCAAAACAAGCCTCTGTAAATAGGTCCTGTGCAGTAAAGTCAGGCTGGAGGAACTCAAAGAGGATTTCATGATCACTGTCTAGTAAAGGAATTGTGGTGAACTAGCTATGAATGTACATAACATATAGCAGCTTATGATAAGCAATTCTTGTTGTCGAAACTGTAGAAATAACTTCATAATTCTGATGAATGTGGGTTTGAAGAATGTTGTCTTCATTGGCTTTCTACTTCAAGAACTGACAAATTACAATGCAACTTTAAAAAAGTCGACTGCGATTTGCATGCAATTACAAATTCCTGATTCTGAACTGTTCATGTACTGTACAAATATTAAGCTACTGTGCAATTGGAAGTACTTGCTGGTAGAGTTGAAGCTTAGGTGAAACTGATGAAGACCTTGATCTCATGTTGACTGGTAACGGAGACTGGACTACTACTACGTTCAGCCGTCTCTAGAAGAGTTTCGGAAGAACTTCTGTGCATCAAATGGCGGATTCCTGGAGACTGAATCCCGGGAACTGAAACCATTCCCACCGTTCATCGGAGCAAATGCTGCATGGTTTAGAAAGGTGTCAGAAATGAAATATATTACATATACCTTGAATAATCACTAGTAGCTTTCAAGAAACAGATACTTTCTAAGGAATTGCAAGTAAGCTGCAAACAGACGCGACATATATTAAGATCAATAAGAATGAGTTTTCACTTTTCAAGATTCATAATACCAATGGTTGCTTGACCTGAAGCTTCTGTGATTACTATGAGTTAATTAGCAGATTTAGTAACTTTTGATACCAACTGATGTGGGAAAATGATCTGGAAATAAATTATCGCGACTCATCAGCATCTTTGGAGCTTACGCCCCTATAACTACACTGAGTTATAATTTTCCAAATCGAAAGCCACAACCAAAACCCAATGTTCATGTGTTGCCCCACATGCAAAATGTGAAATTTTGATAACAATAGTGATAACAGAGAACCTCTTGGCAGCAAGTGGCGGCACTAGCAAAGATAGAAAGCACAGACACTATAAAACAAGCGACATACGTGTATCAAACACAACACAAACACTCCAAAGTACAATAGGACTACCAATAGATGTCATGTCCCTTCACGTGCCCAATTGGTGCCATGTTGTATTTGTGTTAGTGCAACATAGCTAAAAACTGGTACCAAACCAATACCAAGTCATACAAGCTAAACCTTCTAATTGCTAGTTGGGAAAGAATAAAAATCTGAATTTGATTGCTTTACTTGCACCTATATTAGAATAGTGAACTAAAGCAAACCAGTCTCATCTGTAAAATGAAACGTTAATTTAGATTTCCTAGGTGGAAGGGTGTAGATATAGCTTCTTTCCCCTTCCATCAAATGAAACTTGATACGTGGTGGTGGTGATGGCTGAAGTATAGTTTCTTTCTTGTGTTACAATTGAATATGTATTCATGTCTTCAATTCATGAGAGTACGAACAAACAGTGCAAAGGATCACTGGGGTTTGCTATAGTAAAGGCCTGGTCAAAGTGTGTGGCTTAGGTAATGATGAGCAGTTAGGTTGACTTGACTCCATTTGAACCTTATACCGAATCATCAGAAGATGATTCCATTTTGATTTCACAAGATCTTTGTTTCCTGGCCACTGAGGTTTCCATCCGTTCTCTTCCCCATGGGAAAAGTATATGGATGTGTCTCAACTGCAAAATTGTATTCACAAACTAAAGGACAGAAATAACAGTCAAGGGCCAAGGCACTAGATGGTAGTTTAGTCCTTTAGTAAGACAACTTAAGTTTTTCCAGACACTTGGAGAGCAATCAAGATTAATCAAAATAATGTGTTATGAAGACCCAACTGATACACAGTTTGAATTCGTCATTCTACCACCAATATTAAAAAAATTAAACAAAGTGAATGATGTGGAAAACCAGGGTCACCATGCATGTACAAACAAATACACAATTTTCCTTTATATCAGAAATGAATCCCTCTGCACAAAGAGAGATTAATAGGAGTCTAGGTCAATAGATATCAACATAAATAATGTTAACCTACAACTTGAGAATTTAAAAATCACAAACTGGTGTGAACTGAGTACCACCCAAGTCATCAGGAACAACTATTTCCTATTTCACTCTGATTTTGTACAAGAAATATCAAAGTTAATTTACATGCAACAGTCCAATAGGAGAACTAAATAAATTGTTGAAGTAATAAATTATGAAATCTGGTACATGCATGCCACATTCTACTGACTATAGGAGTAGAAACAAACCAAAAAAAAACTTAATATAGATTCTGTACATAAATACAACTTGACCTAATTACCCAAATAAATTATATGCTATGGATGAGTTAGCTGCTCATGCACCGACTACTTTGATGAAATAAATAAGTGCTCACTAGAATAATCTTATCATTTAAAACAAAAGAACCACCAAAAGCAACATCTTAAAAACGCACAAATTGTCAGCAACCTACATGGAAAAACATTATTTCACTATGTAGATGTTTTGTGAGTAACAACTAGTAAGCAAAAGAAATACCAAAAGGAAATGAGCTTCACTTATTATAAGAAGGCCAAACAATGTCATACCTTTCTCCCTCATTCTTCTCTCTCTGTCGTATTCAAACTTGTCGCGGATTTGGCCAACCTTATCCCATGTATCATCTCGTTTGTTTCCCATAAATCCTTGATCCTGTATCCACAGAACCACGTCACAACTAGCTCATTCATATTTAACTTGTGAGGGTAAAACGGCGTCAATTGATACACAGATTTCAGTAGCCAACTGAACTATTACCATTAGATAATAATATAAGATGATTTCAGTAGTCAACTGAATCTATTATCATTGGACAATAATTTTCAAGTCAAGTAACTTCAAATTGTTCCAAATTAAAATTTAAAAGTTGACTATGAATCATGAAGGAAAAAGATTTTCCTAATAATATGCGCTGAAAAAGCAATCAATAATATTATTGTACCGTAGTATGACTTACTCCAGTAGCAGTAAACATGCAATAGGAAATTGTATATGTCCAAACGAAGAGACATAGAACAACTTAAGTATGAAACAGCCTATACTTGTCTTATGTTTTAAAATTATATTTCACAAAACTCAACCTACTATTTTCCACGAGTTAGAACATAGCTAATATCTCAGCCGAACTTTCTAAATAAAGTCAAGGATGATATAATATACTAAAACTTAACTTTCAGAATCCGAAAGAGATTAAAAGGGAAACCTGTTAGAGACAGAGGGAGTAAGAAACTGTATTACATACTGAAATATAGTCCCACATTCGTTAGACGGTCAGGTTGCCGCCGACCGTGGACTATCTATACTCGAACCTATGCTATTGCTATACAATCCATTCAATTCTATTTCATCTTCCTCTTCTAACCACAGTTTGGAGTATCGGCTGATACCAATACGGTTTGGCATGTTCTGATCCGATACCGACAGATTTTTTATATTGACGGATACCGGCGTCGGAGGTCTCTTTTCTAGTCAATTTGGCAAAAAAAAATTGAACGAAAAATACCAATCAGCAAAAGTGTAAAAGCATACTAAGGTTGTAAAAGAAGAAAATTTATCTATTGCAGGTAAACAAATCGGCAATGTGACTATTATTTCATTTAATTTCAAAACTACTAAGAAAAAACACAGGAAATACTTAAAATTATGCATAAATGCATAAAATATTTTTTTCCTGAAATGTGAATAAATTATTAAAATTATTTGTTTTTGATACAAATAATTTTGATACTCCGATCTAAAACTTCCGTTACTGCAGATACTGTCGATCCTGATACTCATTGGAAGGGTCATATACCGATTCCGATATCGTTACTACGAACCTTGCTTCTAACATAGTATTAGACCTTTGATCCATTACCTTAAAAATCCACAAAATCTGAAGTAGTAGAATAAGAAACCCTAATTTTTTTGAAGCCCTAGAATTAGTAAGTACTAACCTGCTAGAAAAGTGATCCGAGTCGCTCATCATCGGAGTTCATCGTCGGAGTTCAATTTCTCAGACGAACTCGAGTTTCAAACAATCCTGATTTGCTCAGGATCTGCTCCAATTGCTAAGTGGTCGTCATTTGCTTCATTAATCGACGTTGATCATCGCTTTGCTCATCATCGATCTTCGGCGAAAGTTCTCTGCACTCGATATGTCTCTCTGAGTTCTTTATGATTCTTCTTTGTTGACACACCCTTCTGGGACATTACTTCTGTTCTATGTTGATGATAATTATTAGTGGTGGTTATTCTGCATAAATTATGTAAATTAAGCAGTACTTGCATACACAATTTGAGATTAAGGATCTTGTTACTCTCCGCTATTTTCTTGGTTTGGAAGTTGATCATTCTCCTCGTGGATACCTTCTCTCCCAGCAAAAGTTCATTAGCTAGATACATGATAGAGCATCTTACCGATACCCACATAATGTTTATGCCTCTTGACTTGAGTTAAATCTCAAGATCCATTATGATGATGGGGTTAGCCTTCCAGATCCTTCTCGATACAAACAGTTAGTCGATATGTTGGTTATCTCACTATCAGTTGTCCTGACATTTCTCATGTTGTTAGTTAGTTTTTTTATGCGCCCCAATACTATACACAATGCAGCTCTGCCGAGCATTCTTCGCTGCAATATTCGGGACACCAGCACTAAACCATTGTTCTTTTTTGCTACTTTGTCGTTAGATCTTTGTGCTTATTTTGATGTTGATTGAGTTGGTGATGTCACTAGTCGGAGGTCCATTACCGGATTGTGTGTTTCTTGGTAACTTTTTTTATTTTCTAGAAATAAATGAAGCAGGATGTAGTTTCTCGATCTAATGTTGAGGCTGAATATCGGACTATAGCTACTACTAAGATCACTTGGCTTCGTTGGCTTCTTATTGATGGGTCTTACTGTTTTCGGTCCTACTCTCCTGCATTGTGACAATACTATTGTTGTTCTGATTGCCTGCAACCTAGTCTTTCAAAGGCAGACGAAACATATTGAGGTTGATTGTTACTACGCTCGACAATAGTTTCTTCTCGGGACAGATTCTTTAAGGCACGTATAGGTCAACAATACTTCTTCCTTTTAGACAAATTCTCGCAGGTTGATCCTCATAAGTTTTGGTGTCTTAGTTGATTGATGATTGATTATTGTTTGTAGTTTTCTTTTGTATTTCCCTCTTACAAACTCAAATTGATCTATTCATTTTTTTGTCATTTCATTTGTGTGAGTAGGTTAGTGGATTGGAAAGGGTTAAGCAAATGGGTCCTTGATTCCTGTCCCCGTCAAGAAGAAAAGCCGAAAAGCATCATTGATCTTACGCAAACAGGTAATCGGCGGAACGGAACACTTTCGGTTCACGAATATATGCAAATACAAGATTTTCTCAATGCCACCCGGCCCTAAGCCATATCTGATATTTTGTGGCTTCCAATAGTTTGAGGAGAAGATAAGGTTCAATCCAGCAACAGGTTACACTACCTTGTTGATGCATGTCGGACGGTTTTCTGCCAAGACATTCCCGAAAGGCACGGTTTTTTTGAGCCCTAGATCCTGTTGATGCCTCTGCTCAGCCTTCCCTTTACCACACGAACTTATTTATCTTCTCTCTACTTTTTTTAGTCTCAAATCAACTCCATTTCTATCTTTGTTCATTCCCATGTGTTCGCCCCTGTTGGTAGGCAGTGCCTTGAGAAGCCCTTGCAGATAAGGGTGAGAGTGAGAGCCATTGCCTTCTAATAATCTTGTCCAACAATTTCATTGCCTCTTATTCCCGTCCTTCAAAGCAGAGAAAGGTGACTTACGAGTGTTACATAATTGGCTTGGTACCTGACCAACTTACTAAATGAGCCGTAATATATTCCCACCACAAAGCACCAATAAGTCAAAGGGGCGAATAGCGGACATGTAAAGATCCTCCCTAGATTAGGCCGCTGCACAAGATATTGTGTGGCTGGCTCCTTCATTATTTGAGCATAGGTTCTTGCGGCTCGAGCCAGCTTTGCGCCTTAACCTGGATGACATTCAGTAGTTCCAGCTAGTGGTATGCAATTTCCTACTTGAGAATTTAGATCGTCTGTATCTATAAGCAGGGAGCTTGGCCAAGAAGCAACAAGCTGAGAAGTCTCTTGGAACCAATGGTATGTATTGGCATTCTGGGCAATTCCCAAGAAACCGTTTTTAGAAGGTTTGGACCAATTGCAATTCATCACCATCTTATCCACTTCCAATTGATGACCGGCTAATATATAAGTGTTGACCTAAGCCAAGTTTCTCAAATAGTAATATGATTCCTCATAATATTTATTTATAAACAATGCACATGCTAGGAGCTGCAGCTTCGTGTGATCATTCATTTCCAGCTCCCCTATCCGAGTTTCTCCAGAATTCGCCAATATTATCAGCAAAAATTACAGCAGCAAGGAAAGAGCATTATTGGGTAACAACTTCAGTAAAACAAATGAAAAATAAACTAAAAAGTAGCTTTTAAATTTAATTTCTTATACTAACTGCCAAAAAAATGTCTGGTATATGTTTAAATGTTTATGAGGACTTTTTATTCCGTTAGAACAAAAGCCGTCCAGGAAAAAGAGAAGCCAAACATTTTGGAACCAGACGTAAACTTCCACATCAAGGAGCATTATGCTGAAGGTTGCAGTCTATCAGCTATAGTGATGCATCAAAAGTTATCACCTAATTCTATCTACTATGACTACGCATAAAGGCTACATAGAACTTCCAACAGTTTCATATGTGAGTTTTCCATGACATTCCTTTAGAGTTAACCACAGTGAAAGATGCTATATTGTAACAAAGTAAATAAGCTAATAACTCTAATTAAATGACAGATGTACCTGATTTATTTCTCCTTGGGAGCGTCTCCTCCTGCAGCAGATACATGGGAAATGTTACATACTGCATTCGAATACCCCAGCTTGGCAGAATTTGTTAGTGACATAATAATACACCAAGCAAATCAGAAGTTGAACAATCTTTTAATAATACACAAACTCTGATAGGAGATCAGTAATTATGAGCAGTGTCATTCTGTTTGAGAAGGATAGTTTATAAGGACATGGCACATTTCTATGAGATACTTTTCATTGTTGCTTCAATTTTATATGCCATTATCGAGAAGAGAACTATGTTTAATTCCCCTTCTCACGATTATACAGATTGTCGTCTGATCCTTTTCAAAGACATGACTAGTAAACTCACTATAATTATAGTCTTTTCAACCACTACATACTTGTAACGGCCAAATTATAATTAGTAACACATTACCTGTATGGTGAAAAATCCAACTCATCATCTTCAGCAGAATCATAATTGGCATGATCTTGGGCAAGTTTCTTTGAGTAACCCTCATCCCAGTACAGCCTTTCCCAGTTCTCTCTCATCTCATTATACAGTTCCATATACTTTCTACACCAAGGCTCATGCTCCTGTTGATTCAATGAGTGAACATCTTCAAATTAAAAATGTGCAAGCTATGTGCAATACAATAAAGAAACATGGGTGCATATGTATTACGTGCATCTATTAAAATGTGGAGGTTAACTAATTAGTAATTACAAATTATAAAGATCAAAAAGTTTACTATTACTTCTTTTTCATGATTGCTTCTATGAGTCTATCATAATTAAGTTATGGAGAAAAGAACCACCTCATGCTATCGCTTAGTTAATAACTTACATGACAATAACAGAAACTGAACTTTATGGTATTCAAATTTATTTTCAAGTAACAGGATGACTGTTTCTGGAAAGACTTGGAAACCATGAAGTATACGACTCACACAGCCATCATGTTTGGGTCAACCCATCAGAAGCTTCTACACCCCTCTTTCTTATATTTTGAGTTAGGAATTTTAGGTTGTCAAAGGGTAGCAGGTATAGCCTTCGTATGAATTAGCACAAAGATAAATCTATTCATGGTTTATATTTACCATTTTACCTTGGAGAAACAACTCTTATAAACCAGTGATGGAAAATGAAAGGAGGTAGAAGACTAGTAAGAAGAGAGAACAAATAGTTAATTGGTCCAGAATGAAACATATGCGAGACAGCAAGCAAAATAAGAAAAATAAAAGGTAGCAAAGGAAAGAGGAAGGAAACAGGCTAGACAACACTATACTGGGTAGTCAAAGGAAAGAAGAAAGTCTTTCCTCAGTAATAGGGCCACAAAGCTACAGGCACAAGTTACTTTGAGCACAAAGGAAAGACTGAATATGAAGCAAAGAAACATGTTGATTTGTAATCTTTGTAACCATTATTGTATACCTCACTCTAGGCCAACATCACCAGAGCTAAAGGAGGATGTCATGACTTTCTCAGATGCACCAAGGCATCTCTTGTTTATAAGTTAGAGTTCTCTCTAGATTTTTCAAGGTATTAGACTATGAAAATTTGGAGAAAGCCCTAACTTAAATAAAAATATTTATTTTCCCACCCCCTCCCCACGGCCCCTATATGTAGCCTTGCTGAAGGCTCTTGTCGTGGGCTTTGATTCTTTTTAAGGCTGATTTTTTAGCTTTGAAAAAAGTTGTTGTAGCTTCGTCGTACTTGTTGCTTAGGAGCACCTTCTTGTCGTTGTTATCATGTCGGCATCGTACCCTTGATTAGCGAACGATTCTTGTCGTTGTTGTTCTCTATGCATCGGCCCTTAATTAGCAACGACTTCTTGTCATTGTTGTCTCTCCCTAAATTTACGAGTGGCTTATTGTCGTTATTGTCCTCTCCGAATCCGGACCAAACGTCGAGAAACATTTCTCGTTGCTACCCAGATTTCATAGCGTCCATGGCCGGTGAAGATGGTGTTCAGTGGCCCGTTTATCCGACTATGGTATAATCGGACAACTCGAATTTTAATATTTATATGTTGCTTGATGAGAAGAACTACAAATGGTGGGCTCCTCTCATTCAAACCTATATCGCTGAAAGGAAGAATATGGGATATCTTTGTGGGTTTAACTAGACTCTAGACGAGAATGATCCTAAGTACGATAATTGGTTCTCTAAAGATCAGAAAATTAAAAGTTTGTTGTTGTTATCAATAAAGTCTAAGATTATGAAGCGGTACATTCGTCTTGCTACTTCGAAATAAATTCGGGAGTCTCTTAAGATGACATATTTTGAAGAAAATAACAAAGTTCGGATATACACATTATGCCAAAAAGCATATGGTATTCGAGATAATGATCAACCTTCGACAAAATGATCAACCTTTGGCAACGTAATTTGGAGAATTAACTGAAATCTTATAGGAGTTGGACCACTTTAACAAAGTGGCTATGGAGTGTGAAAATGAAATCAAAGTTCACCAGAAATCCATCAAGAGGCAGAGGGTGTATCTCTTTTTTGGCGGCTTGGATGGCAACTTTGATAAAGTCCGTAAAGAAGTCTTGCATAAGAACCCTCCATTTGGGCTCCAAGTGTCTTATACATCAAATATGAAGGTGAAAAGAAAGAAGTCATGAAAACAGAAGGGCACAAGTTTGAATCCACAACAATGGCGAGTAGGGCATATGGCCCACAAAATCGGTATGACGAATCCGGCCTTAAATATTGACAAGGCCTTGACCGACCCGGCTAGAACAACTGAGATCGATCCGTCACTACTGGAGATGGTTCAAATCGTCTATCGGGTAAATGTCTACATTGTGGCCTCACAGGACATTCCAAGAACCGATGTTTTGAGTTGATTGACTATCATGAGAACTGGGTAAGTCTTGTGATCCCTGTTGCAATAAAAATCGAGCCTTGGTAGCTAAAGCCAAGAATGATTTTGAAAAGGCATCAGCATTATTTACTGCAGCATGTAACGAGGGTAAGGCACTTAATACTTTTGCTCATGTTATGAATAATGTGTGGATAATTGACTTTAGTGCTACTGAACATATGAGTTGTGATGCTAGACGGGTTCAGTGACTTCAGTCATTAAACAAACCCCTCTATATAAATTGTTGTTAACGTTGTTGATGATAATTTCGTCCCTGTTGTAGGGGAGTGAATTGCATCTCTCTGACACACTTAATCTTGATACTATCTTTGTTGTTCCCTCATTAACATATAATTTATTCTCAGTGGCTCCAATAACCCTCACCTTATACTGCCTAGTGATTTTTTTTACCTCATTTTACGTTTTTAATGACATCCGGACGAGGAAGATAATTCGTTATGGTATTAGACGTAGAAAACTATACTACTTGAACTGATGTCAAATAGTATCACTTTGCTAACTAAAGCTCTTTTTGTAGAAGGTTCTCAGAAGGAAACGAATAAAGGGTCTGAAATATAGATGTGGCATTATCGACTTGGACATATGTCATTTGGTTATCTGCACAAGTTATTTCCAAGTATATTTGTCAAAACTGATATTTCTCAATTTCGATGTGATGTTTGTGAACTGTTTAAAAGTCATCATATTTTTTTCCTACCAAGTTCATAAAAAAAATCAGTTTCGTTTCTGGTAATACATTTGAATGTGTGGGGTCCATCTAAGATTGACAGTCTTGGTGGGACCCAATGGTTTGTTATTATTATTAACGATTGCACACGTATGACATGGATTTGCATGATGAAATCAAAACATGAGGTTAATACTGCATTTCAAAATTTTCATCAAATGGTAGTAGTACAGTACAACAGGAACATACAAGTTCTCCATAGTGATAATAGGATGAATATGTTAATTCTGAACTCCGTACATTCCTTGATAAGCATTGTAGCATTCATCAAACTATTTGTCCTTATACTCATCGACAAAACAGAGTCGCTTAAAGGAAGAACCGTCACCTCATTGAGGTAGTCCGTGCATCCCTCATTACGGCTCATTTGTCATTGTATTATTGGGGTGAATCCCTCACCTTTGTTGCTTACCTCATTAATCAACTTCTATCTCGAACTTTGGATTTCCAGATACTACTTCAAGCTATATTCTCTCATATTAGTAGTCTGTCAATCCCGAATCTCTCGTCTCGTGTGTTGGGTTGTGTCATATTTGTCCATATCCATTCATCTCATCGTCAAAGTAAATTTGAGCCTCGGACCCTCCATACTGTTTCTTGGATATGGAACGACTCAAAAAGGCTATCATTGCTACTATCTACCAATAAAGAAGATATTTGTTCCATAAACATGAGATGTATTTTGGTGATTCTGGGTCCTGACTTTAGAGTGAGAAGCAGATTGAAGTTTAGACCTTTGATTATTGCTTCCCGGATGCTCAGAGATAGGAGTCTACGCTCATGATAGGATTAAGAAAAATGGACAACATAGTCCCATGGAGGACCACCAAACAGAGCATCCGCCACCCTCAGAATTTGAGCCCAGACCTCCACCAACTAAGTAACAGCAACCCAAACCCGGATGAGACTGAGCTAGCTTTCGCATTCGGGCTACTGTCAGCGCCAAGTGAAACATCGATCCATAATGATTATGCTCTTTCTCCTGCCGCTAATAACCAATAGTCTCCAGCTCCGGATGTACCTCCACCACGTCGACTTCCTAAACGTATTAATCGAGGTATTCCTAAAACCACCTATGAAGCTCGTCCTAAGTGTAAAGCTCGATATAACGTGACCAAACCGAATCCAAAGTCAAAAGTATTGTACGTATTAAAGATTATGTGTCTACCAGTTATCTGTCGAATTAAAACAAATTATTTGTGCATCAATTGTCTAGTATCAAGAAGCCTTAGTTGAGTACAGTTGGCAAGAAGCAATAAATGAAGAGTTGAAATCCTTAAAGAAGACTGCAATCGGAAAATAACCGACGTACAGCTGGCAAGAAATATTTGGGATGCAAATGGGTCTATATTGTGAAATACAAAGCCGATGGAACCATAGACCGATTTAAGACGTGGCTGGTAGCAAAGGGATATACTCAGAAGTATGGAATCGACTATATGAATATGTTTGCTCCGGTGGCAAAGATTAATATCATTCGTGTTTTCTTATCTCTAGCAACAAATCAGGGATGGTCATTACATCAGTTTGACGTGAAGAATACATTTCTATATGGCGCTCTAACCGAAAAAAATTACGTGGAACTTATGTCAAGTATTAATATTTCTGACTGACGCAGTAAACGGGTGTGTAGATTGGAGAAATCCTTTATGGGTTGAATTAATCCCTACAAGTACGGTTTGGTATATTTCACCAAGACCATGAGATCATTTGACTACAAATAGTGTAATTGTTAGCATATTTTGTTTCTGAAGCAAAGAAATGGGAAGCTTATGGCGCTTACTGTTTACGTAGATGACAAGATAGTAACGAGAAATGACCATGAAGAGCGGACAGCCTTGCAGAAATATTTGTCCAATGAATTTGAAGTACAAGATGTACGACATTGATGAACTCTTGAATTTGAAATATTTGTCCAATAAATTCTTGTCACAAAGGAAGTATGACATGATGAAACTAGTATGTCGGCATGTCAACATGCAGCTATGCTACTGGAAGAGGGACTGAAACTTAGTATTGATCTTGACAGTGAACTAGTTGAAAGATACCAGAGATTGATAGGCCGATTAATATATTTGGCGCATACAAGGCCCATCTTACTCATGTTTAAGTGCAGTTAGTCAATACATGCATGATCCAAAAAAACAACATATGAAATCAATCATGAGGATATTGAGATATTTGAAGGGAAGTACGGTCAAAGAAATTTTATTTAGGAGGAATGGCCATCTAAGAATTCAAGGTTATACTAATGCAAACTTTGGCAGGTTCAACTGAAGAGATGTTTGACGTCCGATCACTTCACCTTTGTTGGAGGGAACCTTGTTACTAGAATAAGTAAAAAAAGCATAATGTCATTGCAAGATCGAGTGTAGAAGCTGAATACAAAAGTATGGCACTGGGGATTTGTAAGATTTTATGGCTTAAGCTTCTACTACAAGATATGAGAGTGTAGTTGTTTCACAATAATAAAGTTGTTCGTGATAT
This sequence comes from Iris pallida, assembly GCA_029216955.1. NCBI lineage: Eukaryota > Viridiplantae > Streptophyta > Magnoliopsida > Asparagales > Iridaceae > Iris > Iris pallida. The sequence continues at coordinate 24,660 of JANAVB010011723.1, read as the reverse complement.
TGCACACAATCCAATTCAGCATAAAACCAAGCATGTTGAGATTGACAGATTCTTTATTAAGGAGAAATTAGAGGACAAAGTAATCAAGGTACCGTTATTAGAACATAAGATCAATGGTAGACATTCTCACCAAAACTGTCTCGAGTCAAAAAAAATCAAGTTCTTGGACAAGTTGGACATATGCAATATCTATGCACCAATTTGAGGGCGAGTCAGAAATTTGTAATCTTTGTAACTATTATTGTATATCTCACTTTAGTCCCACATCACCTGGGTTAAAGGAGGATGCCATGAGTTACTTTTATAAATGTACCAAGACTTCTCTTGTTTTATTCATATCAATAAGTTAGGGTTCTCTCTTTATTTTTTAAAACAACACAAAAGATACTTACAATTATGCATAAATGTGTATAAAAAAAATCTAAATATTTATTAATTTATTAATAATTACTTGCTTTTCGATACCAAAAAGTCCGATACTCCGATCCGAGATGTTGATACTAGTGATATTGCGGATCCCGATACTCATACGAATGGTCCAATACCAATTCCAATACCGATACTGGGAACCTTGCTAAATATTGGTCCATTTAGTAAAGTAGTTAGTTTTATACCTAGAAGGCCTTTAAGTTCAAAGCTTTGTCAACCAATATTAGAGATATTATACAATTATTATTTTTTCTACTTTTCGAGCTCTCAGTGAGTAAAGTTCCTGGATCCGGCCGTCTCTATTAACATCAACAATTTTCTCTCATCCTTGGCCTCAATTGGCACTCTTCCATCTTCCCACAATCAAACTTATTTATCCCATCTATTAATCCATTCTCAACCATCAACCTAAGCACATTTTTCCCTAAAATTTACTTTTTCCAACCCATAAAGTTAGGAGAGTCGTACTCCCTGACCAGGGGCGGATCCAACATATAGCTGGGTAGGCTGGAGCCTACCCAAAAAAAATCACTCTTTTTTTTCCTTATGTTTTTGATTTTTTTTTATATGGGTTAGCCCACCTCTAGTCCATCTGAATCCGTTGTAGCCCACCCCAGCTTCAGTTTCTGTCCGACGACTTTCTCTCGTCTTATCCCCAACTAGCACTAGTTCCATCTTCCTACAAACTAACTCATCTACTCATCTTTTAACCTACTTTGTCGTTCATCAGCCTTAGCACATTTTTTGGGCATGCAATATCAATGTTGACCACAATTACAAATGCCATGTCCATGTCCGTGCATCATATACTGTAGTAAAGTAAAAAAAAAAAAAAGGAGTTGGCTTTCGGAGGGTCGTACCCTCCGACTCTCCGATACTGGATTACATGATAGTTTCGTTCTCATCTATTCATGTTTCACGTGCCCAAAACCATCTCCGACGATTTTCTCTCGTCTTATCCCCAACTAGCACTAGTCCCATCTTCCTACAAACAAGTTCATTCTTTGAACCTAATTTGTCGTTCATCAACCTTAGCACATTTTTTGGGCATGCAATGTCAATCTTGCCACAATTACAAACGCCGTGTCCGTGTCCGTGTCCGTGCAACATAGATTGTAGTAAAGTAAAAAAAAAAAAGAAAAAGAGTTGGCTTTCGGAGGGGAGGGGGGCTTACGGAGTCCTTGAGGACGAGGCGGGTGCGGCGCATGAACTGGTCCCTCATCTGCTTCCTCCTGCGGTTGGGGAGGTTGTCCCTGGGGATCACGAACCGCTCCCGGTGGGGGACCCCGTCGCCGATCTCGTGCATCTCCCCGTCCACCGCCCACCACTCCGACTTCCCCTCCCCTCCGGCGGCTCCTCCGCCGCCGGCCTTTCTCGAGAGGGGGAGCGGGACCTTCCCGCGCGACGAGTTCGGCCGGGCCAGCCACCGCAGCTGGTGCAGTACGGATGGAGGCGGAGGCCTCGGTCGAGAGATGCAGCGGAGCATGTGGAAGAAGAAGAAGGAGTAGTGATTGCTCGCTTCTTGTTTGCTTCTTTGCTGCTCAGAATTTTTTGCTTCAATGGAGTAACACACACAAATGCAAAAACTTTCTAAACTGTGGGCCTTGTAAGTGCAATATGGCCCACAAATTTGTTTCACTTTTGTTAACAACATATGTGGTATTTTCTTAGGGCCCGGCTATACACACACCAAGACTTGCTAAGGACACCCCAATTACTAAGTACACCCCATATATATTTAATAAAACTTAAAAACATACTAAGCACACCCCACTCTTTGACAAAAATGCCCTTTCTAAGCACACCCCACTCTCCTCTCTTCTCAAACCAACAATCCTAAGTACACCCCATTCTATACAAAACCAAACACACCCCATTTCTATTCACCACTAACACTCCATTCTCTTCTCTCTCCCGAAGACCAAGCGGCCAAACCCCCCCCCCCTCCCGTTCGACGACAAGGAGTCCCGTTCGACGACAAGGAGTTTGTTTCGTTACAATGGCGGGCCAATCCGAAGACCGATCCCAAGATGAACCCCAATCCCAACAATATGGTGAGTTTTTCAAATCGAACCTCACCATTACTTCGAACTGAGTCTTTCGTTTAGGATCACTGAATTAGGGTTTCAAAAACCCGTCATTTTCTAGCCCGTGCATCTTCGTTTTCGTTTTTTTTTTTCGATTTTCGTTGTTCTGCCCGAGCCTGGTTGGTCGGGCAGAAAACCGTACGTTCGACAACACGAAGTCGAACACTTGTGCAGACGTTCGACAGTAATATGTCGAACACTCACGAAAAATGTCATTCTCCGTGTTAAAATACACGAAGAATTACATTTTCTATGTATTTTGACCTAGAAATGACCATTCTCCGTGTTTCGGAGAATGTTATTCTCTGTGTTAAAATACACGGAGAATGTCATTCTCCGTGTATATTAACACGGAGAATGTCATTTTCTGTGTATTTTGACCTAGAAATGGCCATTCTCCGTGCATCTAACACGGAGAATGAATTCTCCGTGTTAAAATACACGGAGAATGGTCATTCTCCGTGTTAAGATACACGGAGAATGACATTTTTTGTGTATTTTGACCTACAGCTTCTACAGGAGGCGTCGGTTAGAAGAGTTGGCAGCTGCACGTAGCAGTCGTCAAGAAGGAGCAACAGTTGCTCCGATTCAAATGCAAGAGCAATGTGCTGCGGAAGAAGAGGCAACTGCACGTACTAGTCCAACAGCTGTTGCAAGTCAAATTAGCGAGCAGCAACGTGCTGGAGAAGAAGAGGATGAGGAACATGTCAAGGAAGAAGAGGAACAAGAGGAAGCACATAATGAGGAAGAAGAGGAAGCACGTGCCGAGGAAGATGAGGAAGCACGTGCCGAGGAAGATGAGGACCCACACTTTACTAAGTTAAAAAAAAAATCAAAAAACACAGTGCTCGACCATTACAGGTCGTACAAGTATCTTCTGTTCGACAGTGACAGGTCGAACTTGTCGAAAAACGTTCGACTTAACAGGGTCGAACAATACAATACACGTTCGACAACTCCTAGTCGAACATCACTCTTATGTTCGACAACTAGGAGTCGAATAGAACATTAAATGCGTGACGAATTTTTTTTTGAATTTTTCGTTTGGAACGATTCTCATACTAATTTTAATACTTGAAAACGAGCAAGAAGGTGGAGAGAGTACGTACATTGTGTCTTTCAGATGGACCACCTTCCTCCATGATGGCTTCTCAACTTAGGATTTTTTAGGATTTTAGGGTTTTATTGGAGAAGATGATGAAAGAAGGAAGAATGAGGAGGAGGATGGTGGGGTGTGAAAATGAGAGAAGTGTGTTTGGGAAGGCTGATGGGGTGTGGTGGGGTGTGAAAATGAGAGAAGGGTATATTAGTCTTTTAACTTTGAAGTAATTTATAACTTAAGTTACTTGGGGTGTGCTAAGTAACTGCTGGGGTGCGTTTAGCCGTGCCCATTTTCTTATTAATTGCAAGTTTCTAAACAGCAGTAGTCAAGTGCGTGGCAGAGAGAGTCTGCCTACTGTCTAGAAATTGTCTAGGCGGTTGATATATTTTTTACTATTTGACCACTTTTTTTTGCATAATACGCATATTTTAAAGGTGTTCCATGCATAATGTTTTAGTTTTGTAAAAGTGAACCATAGTCCCATAATGCCTGCAAAAAAATTTTGGTCAAAATATTTTGTTAGGTGTTGCTCTGTCTAGACGTCCGCCTACGCCGTCAAACTTTCGTTTGTCGCCTACTCCACAATCTAATGCAAAAGCGATGCGGAGTGAGACCGCATACCGCCTAGGCGGCCGCCTCAACCGCCCTTTAGAACACTAATTAATTGAAATGAGTTATTTAAAGAAAATTTCTTTAATAACACCGGTAAACATTAGTTTCCCTTTCCTTTTATTTTTCTTTTTTTAGAATAAAAACATCAATAGTTTTTGAAAATGCCAACTTGACCTAATGAATTTTGCTAATGGGGACTTTGAACGGTGTCGTATTTTGGCAATATTTAAAAATATATACAATTTGTATAATATTTAGAAGGGAAAAAAAGTATATTACTAAACAAAGTTCATAACTTTGCTATAATTTACTCCTTTTTTTGTCTTTTGTTTCTTAATTTTGATCCCCTAAAGTCGTGTCCAATATAAAATCATAGAAGTCAAGATCTCATATGTTTATGACACGGATGTCATAAAGGGGACCTACTCAGTTTTGGGTCCATGAACAACATATTGTCAGTATACCGGTTCGTAGTAGATGACTTATTTTGAACCATATTTTCGACGGGTTTTGGTCTACTTTTGATATTTCTTTTTCCAAGTTTGCGTAGGAGTTTTTCTTCGGGTTTAAGTTATATTTTCCTACAAATAAAACCTTGTAAAATATCATAGATAAGTTCATGCATGTTATAATTTTGATCAATATTTATGATTCACGTGTTAGTGAAATGGGGTTTTAGTCCTTGTTATCTTGGATCATTGGTTTTCAGTAATCAATGTTTTTTCGTTATGTGTATCAAAGTCTCTCGACGTATCAAGAGGCATGATGGAAACAAATGGCAACGACAACCAGCAACTCCTTACCGAAGAGCAGAGTATTGAAGGTCTCTTTGCGACGGTCCATCACATGAAAGTCCCTATGTGGAATCTGATCGTAGCGTCCACCGAGTCGAGTAGGCGGTAGGCAAAAATGAACTATTTAGACAATTGATTCGTGATCCAGAAATGGCATTATTGGTAAGCAACGCCCTCGACCACTTGAGAGATAGACAGGTACATGCGAGAAAGCATCATCCCTGAAAGGCTTGTTTAGATTCCTCTAGCTCCAAGGAGGAGGAGTTCGATGATTTCGTCAGGTAGGGTCGTGATAATGATTTTGGCGATGGCATGTTGCCTAACCTACGAGACTATAATGGTCGACACGACACGGACAAAATAGTGAATATGGGAGGTACGTTTTTTATAGTGGCAGAGTTAAGTTCGACAACGGATACGCTTATCAATGTGGCAATCGTAGTAAAGGTCCATATAGGAAAATAGATGAGTTCAAGTTGAAAGCCATTATTCCGATCTTCCATGGAGATCATGGATTGGTTGTCGAAGGTAAATTGATTCTTTGTTTACATTAAAAAACTATACTGACAAAAAGGTAAAGTTTGGTGTTCTATCGATTGAAGTCCGGAGCATCATCTTGGTGGGAAAGGTTGTAAGATGAGCACAAGGGAAGGGAAGAGGTGCATTACCTCTTGAGGGAAGATGCACATGAAGCTGAAGGCCTGCGTCTAACCCGATGACTTAGAGCAACACCTTTTTCCATCGCTTTTCATGGATGGGCTCAAGCCAACGATTTGAGATCATATTGGAGCTTAGTTTGTCCCTAACTTGATGGAGTCAAGGAATGGAGCTTTACAGGTCGAGTGGTTGTTGCAAAGGAAGTAGAAATCATACGATAAATCAATATGACAATCAGGATGGATCCCGATTGGTTCCAGAGGGTTCCAACCTAGATTCATCCTGAGCATAGATACAACAAAGATTAAACAATCATAATCCTAATCGACACTATGATTGTTGGCCTACCACAGTGGTATCCTTACAATAAACAATCTTACAATAAACGAGATAAAATAGGGCACCTCAGTGCAACAAGTAACAATGGCACCTCGATGCAATAACATGATTGATACCTCAAAGGTTAACTTGGTATAAATCAGTACGAATACAATACAACTAGGTCAGAAACATGGATAATCATGTAATCAGTCAATCATGAATTCAATATCTTTAATAGCTCATTGATCCACTACGTATCATATATATCAAAATCTAGGATAAGGCCTATAGACACTATACTAACCCAACATAGGTTTTCTAGGGCCTATTAGCTCACATAATATTCATTAGTTAATCCATAGGCTATAGCAATCAATTAATCCTTAAAACTCTATAGCATGGTGACAACTAATCAAGCTTTCGAATACTAGGGCTAAGGAAAAGTGGGTAGTCACAAGGGAGTGTTTCGGGGAAGGCCAGATGCCTACATGATAAAATAACACACAAATCAGGAGCTATCTTGAAGAATCAGCAGGCCAACCGTATCGTGTCGCTACATTGTTTTGTATCACATATCAAGACTTGCTGGAAAAATTGGGTATCACCATAGAATATTGGTTGTAGACTGTCAGTATATATAGATGATATATCGCCTATACTGATACAATGTATACAACGGGCTCAGACTGGGTTTCTATGTATCCAAAACTTCACCAAATCTATTCTCAAACCTAAGAGAAGTTAGGGTAAGGCTCCTACAACAATTAGCAACATAAATGGGAGATCATATCCTCAATATCAACATCCAACCATGGATTTATCCTTAGAATCCCATAATTTATCCCATACTCAACCCAAGCTCAAAATCTCTCACCAAAAACATGAAAACCATCATAAAATTGTGAAAAACCTGAAATAAAATATCTAGAACTAAGCAACAATATTAATCAAATAATAAATTCTATAAAAACTCAATTATCCAATAAGAGCAAGATGTATTTGCCCAATATAGAATACTCATAGATCTAGGTCTTCAAGTCCTCCTAGATGGGTATGGAGACCTTGACCTTGGCTGTAGTGCCCCGTCCCTACATCGTGCCCCGTTGTTCGTCCAGAGGGTGCGCGAGAAAGGAACACTGTCGCTATCGACTCGGTCGGGACCGATAGGTCGGGATCGATCGAATCGATCGAACGGGAATGGTTGAATTAAGATCCATTCCCCGTTATGGAATGGCTTCTTTGGAACCAAGTCCCATATTCAGCGGGCTGCGCCTCAAGGATTGACTCTACGGCTGAGTCGGGAGAGACCTCCTGTTGCTCTGCTTTTCACGCCGCTTGCATTGGTTTTGGCTTTGTTTTCTGAATACGTTTTCGTGAATATTTTTGATGGTTTTCATGGCTTACGTTTTGAACTTCGCATTCGTATCGAATTTTCTTGAATAACACAGTATTCTAATCGGTTTCTTGTGCGATTTTAGGTGATCGCGTAGGCAACGTCTAGCGCGGCCAACCAGTTTCTCGCCTCAAGTAAATACTAAGGTGAGTGGCTGACCCTTCTTCCCTCAACCCTCTTCTCTAATACATTATCAATACTAGACATGTGCTATGCTAGAGGTAATGCAACGACATGAATGATATTCCGATGAACGGTCACACGACGTCCCACAAACACGAACTATACAGATGCTTGTCATATAATATTATCGTGCTTGCAATTATCAAATCATATAGAAACGTGCTAAGGAAGGATGAATCGATTTAATGAATGTCGCAACGATACTATAAGATGTGCCTTGAAATAACAAATTAACTTAGCACGGTCATGGACAACTTGTCGACAAGGGCGATTGTTTCTTCGGACGGTATTTCGAGGCCACGGAACCGTTCCGGCCTAGGAAAAAAACGGATAGCTATGCCGGATGCATGCCACGGTAGGCAGTGGCTTTCAACGGGGCTCGCTACCTGAGCTGAAGGACCTCTGTCTACCAAGCTATATGTCCAGGATGGCTTATCGTGCCAGTGACCTTCACGAACGCACTCTATTACATTTTATTATTATCAACATGACAGGGAAGAACATGGTAAGTTTACGCTACGACGGCGCGCTCTGCCGGGGGTAAGATCTATCGTCATTATACGGTTGTGCCTTCAAATATAAGTTTGAATTGAGTAGGATGGCTAGCAACTTCATTAAATATTTGCATGTACGCTCACTTTAATTCTTCAACAAATGAGAGCACGGGATTTAAATTGCCACGCACCAGCACAAAGTGTAAAGTGCTGACCCTCGCTCTCAACAGGTACTCGGGACCAGGATAGCGTGCCAAGGAATTGAAGGCGACGCTCCTTTCTTTTGAAGCCTTGCTAGTGCGAAGGCTAACTCTGCAACATTTTGAAGACTCCAACCCAACTACATCATGAGTCACAAACTCTCGTCGATCCCAGGCCTTAGAGAGTCGTTTTGATGTTTGTAAAAAGGGATGTAAATGTATGGAATGACTATCTCATCGATGTCGGTTGTAAGCCCGCGAGGCCTCTTTTGTAATCAAGTCTGTAACCTAACTTATTATCAATGAAAATACAAGTTTTCTGTTTCAAATGAATGTGTTCAATTTCTCTGCGTACTCCTATGTCACTCCCCGTTCCCGGAATACGTATTTTTATATATGTACAACTCATGTGTATTTATTTAGTATTTATCATGTATTATTCTGTATTTAAATTCCTTTAGTTTCATGTTAATTAATTATCTGCTCTTTAAAATTTTCATGTTAATTAATTTCCTGCAATTTTATTTCTGCAATTATATTTTTGCAATTTTATTTCCTGTATTTTATTTGCTGCTTTAGTCTTATTGGGTTTCGGTTTGCTGAATCCCCTTAAACCCGGCCCAACACCCCACCTACCACCATCTTCCTATTTAAAGCTTCCATCTCTTTCTCTCTCCTCATTACTTCATTCTTACCATTACTTCTTCTTCTTCCTCTCATTACTTCTCCACCTAACCGGCAGCAGGAGAAGGCAAGTGCAAACTTGCTTCTCAATCACCCATTTTTATGGTTCATTTGCCTTCTTCTCGTGATTCCAAGAGAGATTAGTTCTTAGCATTTTTGATTTCTTCGGCTGGTTTTCTCTAGATCTAAGTTGTAGTATTTCGGCTGTTCATGGGTTCTTAGTCCATCAACTTTGGGTGTAGTTCTCTGGCACTGGAGCGAAGGCTCCATAGTACTTGGAGTTCGGGAAATGTTGTACGCACACGTTCTTACGTGCTCGCGTAAAACATCAGCCCAGTCACGCACGCGTCTTTACGTGTTTGCGTGTATTTTCAGTCACGCACGCGTCTTTACGTGTTTGCGTGTATTTTCAGTCACGTACGCGTCTTTACGTGTTTTCGTGTATTTTTAGTCACGTACATGTCTGTACGTGTCTGCGTGTATTTTCAGTCCCGCACACGTCTGTACGTGTCTGCGTGTGTTTTTAGTCACGCACACATCCATGAGCGTGCGTGTATTTTAGTCACGCACATCCTTGCGTGCGTAGATTTCTTGTCACCTTTTCACGCTCACTAGAGTCTGCGTGAATTTCCCTTCACGCTCACGCTGTGCTTGCTTGCGTGACTTTTCACGCTCACGCTTGCTAGTGTGTATCACTTTTCACGCTCACTATTCACGCCCATTTTCCACGCTCACCCCAGCTAGACTTAGCGTGACTTGTTGGTCTTAAGCATAGATTTCTTGCGTGACTTTTGGCCTTAGCATTGATTTGTTGGCGTGACTTCTTGACCTGGGTGTTTTAATTGTCTTATAATTATTCATTTAATGATGGCATGATAATTCTTCTATTATATCCTTACGCCTTTTTACATGAACTTGATAAATCATGACATGTTAATATTGTAAATATGGATTGTTGTGTAGAATGTGTCATGTGTCTTGATTAATCCATGGATACCCAGTATGACTAGAACTTAATTCTGAGGAGTTATGGACCCGACCCCATGTAATATTGATGACTTTCATGCCTTGTCACCATTGATAATGATTATGACATGGACTAAATAATTGATCATGCGTTCCTAGTTGGAACTAAGAGACTGGCTAGTCGTCTTATTGAAATGAATGAATGAGACACGTTCATGTTATGAACTATTGCAATCGACTGGCTGATCCCGAAATATTGACATACATGCACATGCAGGCTTCAATCTATTTATTTATTTATTTATCAATTTATTTATTTTCTACAAAAGAAGCATGGGTACTTTATGGTCAAGGCATGATTACCGTGGTTAGATTTGATTGTTGCATTACGCTATGTAAGACCTGCAACCTAACCGCACTGGTATCGTTGTAGAGTTGTGCATATCGTACCCCGTACGAAAGTACTCATTTGAATGACCATGATCCACGGCATGGGATTTTACTCAACGTAGGGACTATTAAGTTAAATAAAATAATGATTGCATGGAGAGAATGGATTCTCGAGTTCTTACATGGCAGCCCCCTTGGGACTATTAAGTGCCCGACGGGCCGGCTGGTTCCCACAGATACTGTAGATCTGTCATACGGGCAGGGAACGATATCTGATTATATTATTGTACATGCTATAACGGCGGGCGTCCCGCTGGGACTCGTCTAACTACATGATTGGCGCAATTGATTGATTGGATAGACTAGCCTTGCTTGCACATAGTAAGAACTGAGGAATCCCTAATTGCATAATTCCAGGATAACTTGGGACCCACAATAGCAAGCCGTAGAATTTGATTGGCCGTTCAAGATGATTTGTTTGTGTACTGTACTACTCTGTTACCTAACTGGGATGATCAGAATGTCAGGACATGACGGGCCAACTTCTGTCCTTGTTTGGTTGGGAGGTTGGTTCGAAGTGTCGTGATGTGATGTGAATCCTAGTAGCAAGCAGAGATCCATTATTATATTCTTTTACTTACTGGTTTGTGTCCTTCATATCGTCCTTCCTTGTGGTACTTGCTATTAGAGGTCTAACCTCTCTGGTTTTGCATGGCCAGATTTAGAGCCGGTTCCCGAGGATCCAGCGTACTTCTACCTCCAAGATGGTCAATACTAGAGGCATGATCGCAGAAGGACTCGAGTGGACTCCTTACTTCACCGCTCGTTTTATTATTTACCTTTATACTTAGCCGTTTGGCACCAACATGTTAGTCGGATTGTCTTGTACTTACTTTTACATGATTGTAATTAAGTCAGACTGCAGCTGATAACAATTGTGTATACTTGCTATATCATCTGGCTATATTTTGTAAAGCCAGATCTCAAGAACATTTTGACTGAGCATTTGGGACGCCTTACTGCTTTATCTTACATGTTCTCTATTACTGTTTCTTGCTTGAAAGATTGAGACAATAGATATGAAATGACCATAGTAAGACCTTTATGTAGTATGCACCCCCTCGTCTGGTTAGACAGCATTGATCGTATTATACGGTATTCATCTACCCGTAATACGTAGCTGGCTGAGTCATTCCCCCGCTCTCCAGTATTCTGGTTCTGGGGCGTGACAAGGTTTTAGTGGTGGCCCATGCAGGTCTGATTTCAGACTTGTGGGGTGTTTTGATTTATAGGATGTCTCAATCACACATGTTTCCCCTTGATCTCCTGATTCGTTATTCTCAACTCTTGCTTGACATTCCGGTATCCTTTGACTTCATTGATCCTTCATGTCCGGTCGTTTGATTGTTCTCTTGTCCCTTTTCTTAGGGGCACTTCGTCCGCAGCGGTCAGAGCTGGACAGCAACAACAAAGGCAACAATGACAACCTGACCAGGATGGTCAGCAACCAGGGCCAGTCTCACCTCAGGAGGCTATCCGGGAAGAAGTGATAGTGGAACCAGCGGTTGGACCGCAGTATCCAGATATTCCAAACCCACCCATAGTTCCACCTACCCCTGTGGAAGTGGACACACCAGCCCTTCTGGAGATCATGAGAGGAATGATGGCCACTCAGCAACATCAGATGTTGGCCCAGCAGCACATGCACACTCAGCTACAAGAGCAGAATGTGTTGCTCAACCAAGGATTGCAGACGGCTTTGGAAAGAGGAGTGAGGGCTGATTCAGGAGCATCAGCTAGGTTTTGCAAGTACAACCCCCGCCGTTTCGAGGGCACGGAGGATGCCATCTCAGCAGATGCATGGCTTAAGGATATAGAGGCTATTCTGACAGCAGCTAAGGTACCGGCAGAAGAACGTGTAGACCTAGTGAAGTTGTTACTTCAGGATCTCGCACGTGATTGGTGGGAGTCAGAGGAAGTGGGCATCAGACGTCCTGTGGCTTGGGACGATTTCACAGCAAGATTCAAGACCAAGTACTATGGAGTTGTGGCGCAGTTTGAGCTACAACAGAAATTTATCAACCTCAGGCAGGCCGGCAAGACTGTAGATACTTATGCAGCGGAATTCTGCAGATTGAGTAGATTCGCCCCAGAGATGGTAGCAACGGAGCGCCAGAGGGCCATGAGGTTTCAGCAAGGGTTTCATCTTGAGCTCTTGCAATTGATAGAGGGGCACAATTACCAAACTTTTGATGAGATATTGACGGCAACTCGAAGGCATGAGCTCACTATTCAGAGGCTTGCGACAAGGACTGGGGGTCAGAAGAGATCCCACAGTCAGATTGAAGGAGGAGGAGGAGCAGCGCCCCGAACAACAGCACCATCCGCTGGCATTCGTATCCACGATGTGGCGATACGAGGGTCAGCACCACCCAGGCAGCAGCAGCAACAGCAACAGAGGAAGAACCAGCAACCCCCGGCGGGCTGCACTTATTGTGGGAAGATAGGACACACTCGAGATGTGTGTCGGATATTGAACGGGCAGTGTTTGATATGTGGAAATCCAGACCATCGGGTTACCACATGTCCCATGAATTCGAGGTCAGGAGGACCAGTACAGCAGTTTCCTGCTCTGCCAGCACCAGGGGCAGGACAGTATCGAGGACCAGCGGTAGCAGTAAGACCGTTGGCACAGCGTCCGTTAGTACCGCAGGCTCAGATGTTTCGGCAGCAGGGACCGCCGATGCAGCAACACCAGCATAGACCACCCCAGCATCATCAAGGCAGGGGCCAGCAGCAGCACCAGGCTAGGCCGCAGCATAGAAATCAGCAAGGAGGTCGAGGGCAAGCATTCACTCTGTCCTTGGAAGAGGCATTAGCATCGAGAGATGTTGTGGCAGGTAACATTCTCGTCGCCTCATATCCCGCAGTAGCATTGTTTGATTCGGGAGCATCGCACTCATTTATATCTGCACGATTTGCGACACGGCTAGGAATGGAGTTCGAAGCATTGCCAGGGAGGTTGAATATACTCACCGGCAATGGGCTCGTAGGAGTTAGTAGAGTTATTCTAGCGTGTAGTGTTGTAGTTTACGGGCATTCTTTACCCGCCCAGTTGATAGAATTTCCTGTTGGAAATTTCGACGTTATCTTAGGCATGGACTGGCTGAAAGACAGTCATACGACAATAGATTGTCGTAGTGGGAGTGTATCTTTTGACATTCCAGGCATAAAGAGATTCACCTTAGTCAGATCAGAGACAACTCAACCAGAGCAAAGGGTAGTAGCGGCAATGGAGGAAGTCCAGGTTCCGAAGGTAGTTGAAGAATTTCTAGACGTATTTCCTGAAGAACTTCCAGGTCTACCACCAGTTAGAGATATTGAGTTCAGCATAGAATTGGCACCAGGAACTAAACCGATATCAGATCGGGTTTATAGAATGGCGGATTCAGAGCAGGCCAAGGTATATCAGCATATAGAGGAACTGAAGGAGAAGAAGTTTATCCAAGCTAGCATATCACCATGGGCAGCACCGGTGGTACTTGTGGAGAAGAAGGATGGGTCATCCAGATTATGCATTGACTACAGGAAGCTTAACGCGGCAACAGTGAAGAACAAGTACCCATTACCCAGGATCGACGACTTATTTGATCAGTTGAGCAAAGCTAGAGTTTTCTCCAAGATAGATCTTCGTTCAGGGTACCATCAGGTGAGGGTTCGGAAGAAAGACATTCCCAAGACAGCATTCAGGTCGAAGTATGGGCATTATGAGTTCTTAGTAATGCCGTTTGGTTTGACCAATGCTCCAGCTATATTCATGGATTTGATGAACCGCATCTTTATGTCGTATTTAGATCAGTTTGTCGTAGTATTTCTCGACGACATTCTTGTGTACTCTGCTAGTGAAGAGGAGCATGAAGACCACCTCAGAAAAGTGTTGCAGATTCTAAGAGAGAACCAGTTGTATGCCAAGCTCAACAAGTGTGAGTTCTGGACGGATCACATTTCGTTTTTAGGTCATATTGTATCAGGAGCTGGAGTAGCAGTGGATCCCAAGAAGGTAGAAGCAGTAGAAAGTTGGCCAGTACCCAAGATCGTAGCAGATGTACGGAGTTTCTTGGGATTAACAGGATATTACAGAAGGTTTGTGTCAGACTTTGCAAGGCTTTCAGCACCCATGACCGGCTTGACCCGAAAGGATGTACCATTCATTTGGTCGGCAGAATGTCAGGCATCATTCGAGACTTTAAAGCAGAAGTTGATATCAGCACCTATTCTTACATTGCCAGTTGGACCCGGAGGTTTTACAGTATATTGTGATGCGTCAGGTAAAGGACTTGGATGTGTCCTTATGCAGCATGGGAAGGTGATAGCATATGCATCTAGGCAGCTTCGGGACCACAAAAAGAATTACCCAACTCATGATTTGGAGTTAGCAGCAGTAGTGTTTGCTCTGAAGCTATGGAGGCATTACCTATATGGTGACCGAGTGGAGATGTACACAGACCACAAAAGTCTGAAGTACATCTTTACTCAGAAGGAACTGAACATGAGGCAGAGAAGATGGTTGGAGTTGATCAAGGATTATGACGTGGAGCTTCAGTATCATCCAGGCAAGGCTAATGTAGTAGCAGACGCTCTTAGCAGGAGAGGCGGCACGTTTATGTTGACAACGCAGAAGCATATCTTAGAAGACCTTCAGGAGATGGGCATCGAAGTTATATTTCCTAGTGAAGTAGGAGTTCTAACTAGTCTGCAAGTTCAATCTGACTTGGTAGACAGGATCAAGGCAGCTCAGGCACAGGACCCGAGGATTCAGAAGCTTAGGGCAAAATGTGAGTCAGGACTTAGGAAGGAGATGAAGATCCACGAAGATGGTACACTTAGGTTCGGATCGCGTCTATGTGTGCCTAGTGGAGATATCAGACATGAGGTTATGGCAGAAGCTCACAGTTCTCAATATTCTATTCACCCTGGAGGGACCAAGATGTACCAAGATATCAAGCAGCATTTCTGGTGGAACGGGATGAAGAGAGAGATAGCTAGATTTGTTTTTCGTTGCTTGGTATGTCAGCAAGTGAAGGCAGAACAGCAGAGGCCAGCTGGGTTATTGCAACCGCTTCCTATCCCGGAATGGAAATGGGAGCATATTATAATGGACTTTGTGACCGGTTTACCGAGATCACCAAGTGGTAAGGATACTATTTGGATGATAGTAGACCGACTTACGAAGGTAGCACACTTTCTTCCTTTCAGAGTAGGACAATCTACAGAAAAGTTGGCAGAGTTGTATATGCAACATATAGTCAGGCAGCATGGAGTCCCTGTTAGTATTGTGTCAGATCGAGATACCCGCTTTACATCACATTTCTGGAAGAGCTTACATCATAGTCTGGGTACCAAGTTAAGGTTTAGTACGGCCTACCATCCGCAGACAGATGGACAATCAGAAAGAACGATTCAGACTTTAGAAGACATGTTGCGAGCTTGCACTCTAGATTTTGGAGGGTCTTGGGAGAGTCACCTTCACTTGGTCGAGTTTTCATACAACAATAGTTATCAAGCCAGTATCCAGATGGCGCCATTCGAAGTACTATATGGTAAGAAGTACAGATCACCGCTTGCATGGGATGATATCGGGGAGAGGAAGATGTTAGGCCCAGAAATGATTGTTCAGACGGTTGGAGTAGTTAAGGGAATTAGAGAGCGACTTCGAGTTGCGCAGGATCGACATCGTCATTGGGCGGACCAGCATCGTAGGCCGTTAGAATTCTCTGTTGGGGACCACGTATTCTTGCGGATCTCACCTACTCGTGGGGTCATTAGATTTGGCGTTCGCCGAAAATTGAGTCCGCGGTACGTAGGCCCATTTGTTATCCTTGATCGGATAGGCGATGTTGCTTATCGTTTATCACTCCCACCTTCGTTACGAGAGGTGCATGACGTGTTTCATGTATCTCAATTACGTAGGTATGTATCAGACCCAAGCCATGTCCTCGATCATTCTGAGCTGGTTGTTGGTACCAACCTGTCTTACGAGGAACAGCCTGTGTCCATTTTGAACCGAAGAGAGAAGATACTCAAGAACCGAACAATTAGTCTTGTCCGTGTTGCTTGGGGTCATCACTCCTTGGGAGAGTCAACGTGGGAACGTGAGGATGATATCCGATCACGGTATCCACACCTGTTTGACTCACAAGGTATATCTCTTCCTGTATACCTTGATTGTTTTGATTTCTCATGCTTATCGCCTTATGGATAAAACTACCTGATATCGTAGATTGATGGATTTACTTATATAGTACTTGCTTTTAATATGGTAAAATGATTGCTTGCACACTAGAATTGCTTATACTAGTATAGCTCTGATATTTCTATCCGGCTTGGATTTGAAATTCCGAGGACGAAATTTTTCTAAGGTGGGTAGAGATGTCACTCCCCGTTCCCGGAATGCGTATTTTTATATATGTACAACTCATGTGTATTTATTTAGTATTTATTATGTATTATTCTGTATTTAATTCCTTTAGTTTCATGTTAATTAATTATCTGCTCTTTAAAATTTTTATGTTAATTAATTTCCTGCAATTTTATTTCTGCAATTATATTTCTGCAATTTTATTTCTTGCATTTTATTTGCTGCTTTAGTCTTATTGGGTTTCGGTTTGCTGAATCCCCTTAAACCCGGCCCAACACCCCACCTACCACCATCTTCCTATTTAAAGCTTCCATCTCTTTCTCTCTCCTCATTACTTCATTCTCACCATTACTTCTTCTTCTTCCTCTCATTACTTCTCCACCTAACCGGCAGCAGGAGAAGGCAAGTGCAAACTTGCTTCTCAATCACCCATTTTTATGGTTCATTTGCCTTCTTCTCGTGATTCCAAGAGAGATTAGTTCTTAGCATTTTTGATTTCTCCGGCTGGTTTTTTCTAGATCTAAGTTGTAGTATTTCGGCTGTTCATGGGTTCTTAGTCCATCAACTTTGGGTATAGTTCTCTGGCACTGGAGCGAAGGCTCCATAGTACTTGGAGTTCGAGAAATGTTGTACGCACACGTTCTTACGTGCTCGCGTAAAACATCAGCCCAGTCACGCACGCGTCTTTACGTGTTTGCGTGTATTTTCAGTCACGCACGCGTCTTTACGTGTTTGCGTGTATTTTCAGTCACGCACGCGTCTTTACGTGTTTGCGTGTATTTTCAGTCACGCACGCGTCTTTACGTGTTTTCGTGTATTTTTAGTCACGCACATGTCTGTACGTGTCTGCGTGTATTTTCAGTCCCGTACACGTCTGTACGTGTCTGCGTGTGTTTTTAGTCACGCACACATCCATGAGCGTGCGTGTATTTTAGTCACGCACATCCTTGCGTGCGTAGATTTCTTGTCACCTTTTCACGCTCACTAGAGTCTGCGTGAATTTCCCTTCACGCTCACGCTGTGCTTGCTTGCGTGACTTTTCACGCTCACGCTTGCTAGTGTGTATCACTTTTCACGCTTACTATTCACACCCATTTTCCACGCTCACCCCAGCTAGACTTAGCGTGACTTGTTGGTCTTAAGCATAGACTTCTTGCGTGACTTTTGGCCTTAGCATAGATTTGTTGGCGTGACTTCTTGACCTGGGTGTTTTAATTGTCTTATAATTATTCATTTAATGATGGCATGATAATTCTTCTATTATATCCTTACGCCTTTTTACATGAACTTGATAAATCATGACATGTTAATATTGTAAATATGGATTGTTGTGTAGAATGTGTCATGTGTCTTGATTAATCTATGGATACCCAGTATGACTAGAACTTAATTCTGAGGAGTTATGGACCCGACCCCATGTAATATTGATGACTTTCATGCCTTGTCACCATTGATAATGATTATGACATGGACTAAATAATTGATCATGCGTTCCTAGTTGGAACTAAGAGACTGGCTAGTCGTCTTATTGAAATGAATGAATGAGACACGTTCATGTTATGAACTATTGCAATCGACTGGCTGATCCCGAAATATTGACATACATGCACATGCAGGCTTCAATCTATTTATTTATTTATTTATCAATTTATTTATTTTCTACAAAAGAAGCATGGGTACTTTATGGTTAAGGCATGATTACCGTGGTTAGATTTGATTATTGCATTACGCTATGTAAGACCTGCAACCTAACCGCACTGGTATCGTTGTAGAGTTGTGCATATCGTACCCCGTATGAAAGTACTCATTTGAATGACCATGATCCACGGCATGGGATTTCACTCAACGTAGGGACTATTAAGTTAAATAAAATAATGATTGCATGGAGAGAATGGATTCCCGAGTTCTTATATGGCAGCCCCCTTGGGACTATTAAGTGCCCAACGGGCCGGCTGGTTCCCACAGATACTGTAGATCTGTCACACGGGCAGGGAACGATATCTGATTATATTATTGTACATGCTATAACGGCAGGCGTCCCGCTGGGACTCGTCTAACTACATGATTGGCGCAATTGATTGATTGGATAGACTAGCCTTGCTTGCACATAGTAAGAACTGAGGAATCCCTAATTGCATAATTCCAGGATAACTTGGGACCCACAATAGCAAGCCGTAGAATTTGATTGGCCGTTCAAGATGATTTGTTTGTGTACTGTACTACTCTGTTACCTAACTGGGATGATCAGAATGTCAGGACATGACGGGCCAACTTCTGTCCTTGTTTGGTTGGGAGGTTGGTTCGAAGTGTCGTGATGTGATGTGAATCCTAGTAGCAAGCAGAGATCCATTATTATATTCTTTTACTTACTGGTTTGTGTCCTTCATATCGTCCTTCCTTGTGGTACTTGCTATTAGAGGTCTAACCTCTCTGGTTTTGCATGGCCAGATTTAGAGCCGGTTCCCGAGGATCCAGCGTACTTCTACCTCCAAGATGGTCAATACTAGAGGCATGATCGCAGGAGGACTCGAGTGGGTTCCTTACTTCACCGCTCGTTTTGTTATTTACCTTTATACTTAGCCGTTTGGCACCGACATGTTAGTCGAATTGTCTTGTACTTACTTTTACATGATTGTAATTAAGTCAGACTGCAGCTGATAACAATTGTGTATACTTGCTATATCATCTGGCTATATTTTGTAAAGCCAGATCTCAAGAACATTTTGACTGAGCATTTGGGACGCCTTACTGCTTTATCTTACATGTTCTCTATTACTGTTTCTTGCTTGAAAGATTGAGACAATAGATGTGAAATGACCATAGTAAGACCTTTATGTAGTATGCACCCCCTCGTCTGGTTAGACAGCATTGATCGTATTATACGGTATTCATCTACCCGTAATACGTAGCTGGCTGAGTCATTCCCCCGCTTTCCAGTATTCTGGTTTTGGGGCGTGACATCCTACATATGCTGTTGTTTCGGATAACCTTATGAACCGCCTTGTGCAAGCGCAACTTAGGCTTGCACGGCATCATGCCCGGGGTACGACTAACGATTCTACCGAATCGGGGCGTGACATAATGGTATCAGAGCACGGCTTTACGTCCTTGGCCTCCAGTGTCGAGTTTTTAGTCTCAAAATCGTTTGTCTCGTGTCGATGAGATATGTCGTTCCATACGAGTGAGCCCGCAATAAGTTTGGTGACTAATGTATTTTGCCTTCAAAATTTCAGAAGGCACGTCGGTGAACGTGGCGGCGAACGAAGAAAGTTCTTCGAGCGGCTCGAGTAGCTCGAGACCCGGACCCTCTAACGATGCCATGGGGCGGATGTTGCATATGCTGGAAGCGCAACAACGGCAAGCTGAGGAAAGTCAACGCCAGAATGAGCAACATCGACGGCAGACGGAGGCACGTCAAACTCAGTTCGAGGCCCGATTCGATGTACAAATCAAGTTGCAACAGAAGCAGCTTGATACTCTCCAGCAGATCGTTCAGACGGTGGTGGCCAACAACAACTCCGCGACAACACATGCCGTTACTGAGCCTGCGGCCAGACAAAGCGAAGTCGATCCGGAGGCACCCAAGCCTACACATACAGCACCGAGAAGTTCCAACTTCGACGTGTCAAAATTCACAAAGAGCTGCCGTACTTCCTTCAACGGCACGGAAGATCCCTCTTTGGCGATCGACTGGTTGGAGGAACTGGAAGATAAGTTTGAGCTCCTGGGCGTCGAAGAGTCCAAGAAAGTCGCATGCACTCAACTTCTACTCCGGTCGAACGTGCACGACTGGTGGGCCGTACAAAAGCGAGCGATCAGACGCGACGACGAGACAGCGGCAATTTCTTGGGCCACCTTCCGTGAGGCGTTCGAGATCGAGTACCTCCCCGAAGCCGTTCGACAAGAGAAGGAAAATAAATTTATGCAGCTAAGGCAAAGGAATATGACGGTGCGGCAGTATGCAGCAGAGTTCAACAAGTTAGCCAAGTTTGCTGGAGAATTCCTGCCCTCCCTGACGAGTCGTGCTCGACGGTTCGAAGTGGG
Source organism: Iris pallida (assembly GCA_029216955.1). Lineage (NCBI taxonomy): Eukaryota > Viridiplantae > Streptophyta > Magnoliopsida > Asparagales > Iridaceae > Iris > Iris pallida. Next base: position 3,886 of record JANAVB010011723.1, on the reverse strand, counting down.
TCTATGACCATCCATCTACGCCTACGTGTCCGTTCCGTAATACAAAACGATGGGGGAGTCTCTCAACCACACCCTCCGCCTTGAACGCCAATATCCTCCAGGTGCTGCTGGCGCTGTGCATACCTACAATCACAAATGCCCTAGCCACGCAGGAGGAAACAACATGACCAAGCGTCCAAACAACGGGCACCAGGGCGGACATCAGGTGCGGAACCAGGGACCTCACTGCACAAAATGCAACTGGAACGGACATCTCGCCGTCGACTGTGAAGTTCAAAATGGCGGATGTTTCATTTGCAGAAAAAGGGGTCACTTTCATGGAGATTGCCCGAAGCGTAGAAGAAACAACTTGGACGCGCCTTAGCATCCACAGCACCGTCCGGGGAATCAAGTTCCGACGCCTCGAGCACCTCAACCCGTACCGCAAAATGGCCAAGACCGTCGCCCCAATGTCCAGGGCCGCGTCTACGCTATGACTCGAGATGAAGTGCTTGCGTCAAATACGGTCGTGACAGGTATACTTAGTTTCAATAATGTGCCTGCTCGTGTACTATTTGATTCAGGTGCTTCCCATAGTTTTATATCGGCGGACTTTGCCGCCGAGCACAAAATTTTGATAATATCATTAGATCTCGACCTTAGCGTAAGCACACCTTCCGGCACACCGATACTCACTAATTTAGCCTGCGCCGACGGGATTATCTGTATTGGCGGTCAAAAGATCGGTCTTGACGTGATAGTCCTAGATATGAAGGACTTTGATATCATTCTGGGAATGGATTGGCTCAGGCCGTGCAACGCAACCATAGACTGCTCCAGAAAGACGGTCACCTTCCACATACCAGGAGTACTTAAATTCTGCTTTTCGTGTGGTGAGGCATCGTCGACCTGCATGCTGATTTTGACGATTTTTGCTCGGAGGATGCTGCATCCTGGGTGCGAAGGCTATTTGGCGTCCGTCCGAGACATACGACAGGATGGTGCAAACGCGGGTCAGACCGACGTTGTGGCAGAATTCCCCGATGTGTTCCCGGACGAGCTACCCGGCATGCCCCCCGACCGAGAAATCGAGGTCAGCATCGATACATTTCCCGATACTCGACCAATTTCCAAGGCCCCGTACAGAATGGCTCCCGCCGAGCTGAAGGAACTTAAGGTCCAGTTACAAGAGTTACTCGATAAAGGGTTTATTCGGCCTAGTGTTTCACCGTAGGGAGCACCCGTGTTGTTCGTGAAGAAGAAGGATGGGTCCATGCGTCGATTATCGAGAGCTGAACAAGGCCACCATCCGGAACAAGTACCCATTGCCCCGTATAGACGACTTATTCGATCAACTACAAGGCGTCTCGATATTTTCGAAGATTGATCTCCGCTCGGGCTATCATCAACTCAAGATCAAGTCAGACGACGTGCAAAAGTCAGCCTTTCGCACTCGGTACGACCACTACGAGTTCCTGGTGATGCCATTCGGCCGGACAAATGCCCATGCCGCCTTCATGGATCTGATGAATCGGGTATTTCGACCCTTCCTTGATAAATTTGTGGTAGTCTTCATTGACGATATTCTCGTCTACTCGAAGGACAGGACGCAGCATGCAGAACATCTATGGGCCGTGCTCCAGACACTTCAAGAAAATGAGTTGTACGCGAAGCAGAGTAAGTGCGAATTTTGGCTAAGCAGCGTATCCTTTTTTGGTCACATCATTTCGTCTGAAGGCATTGCAGTCGACCCGAAGAAAGTGGAAGCTGTTGCTGATTGGAAGCGGCCTGCGTCTGCTAGTGAGATTCGAAGCTTTCTAGGTTTGGCAGGATACTATCGACGCTTCGTGAAAGACTTCGCGAAGATTGCATCGCCACTGACTCGCCTCACTCAAAAGGGAGTCGTGTATGAGTGGTCGGATGACTGTGAAGCTTCATTCCAGGAGCTAAAACAGCGACTAATTTCGGCACCTATACTCGCACTTCCGGATGGGCCAGAGGGTTTTCAGATATTCAGCGATGCTTCAGGCCAGGGCTTGGGATGTGTGCTCATGCAGCGAAACAAGGTGATATCCTTCGCCTCCAGACAGTTAAAGCCGCACGAGAAGAACTATCCTACGCACGACTTGGAGTTAACGGCGATTGTGTTCGCGTTGAAATTGTGGCATCACTATCTATATGGTGTGGCGTGCACGATCTATACCGACCACAAGAGCCTCAAGTATCTATTCACCTAGAAGGAATTGAACTTGCGACAGAGGCGCTGGCTCGAACTGATCAAAGACTATGACTTGACGATCGACTACACTCCGGGCAAGGGAAATGTGGTGGCGGACGCTCTGAGTCGAAAATATCTTGCCTCGCTATCCATCAACCGTAGACTACTACAAGATCTAGAAGAAATGGGCATCGATCTCCGGGTTCGATTCAGGGATATACGGTTGGCGCAGCTGCAGTTAGAGCCGAGTTTGCTGGAAAAGATCATGGCCGCTCAGAAGGATGATCCGTACCTGAAGAAAATGTGCGAGCAAATTTCGACAGGTAGTGCGACCGACTTTACGGAAGATAAGACCGACGTGCTGAGAATGAATGGCCGACTATGTGTTCTGGATGATTCAGAACTACGAAAGGAGATAATGTCGGAGGCGTATTTTGCAAAATATACCTTGCATCCAGGCAGTACCATGATGTATAAGGACCTCCGTACGACCTTCTGGTGGCACGGGATGAAGAGAGATGTGGCGCTCTTCGTGTTGCAATGCATGGCCTGTCAGCAGGTGAAAGCTGAGCATCAGCGACCGGGCGGGAAGATGCAGAACCTTGCCATTCCAGAGTGGAAATGGGATCATGTCACGATAGACTTTATTGTTGGCCTGCCGAAGACACCGCGGGGGAGCGACGCTATCTGGGTCATCGTCGATCGACTAACCAAGTCAGCGCACTTTATTGCCATCAAAGTTACTTGGAGCGTTGATCGCCTGGCGCAGATTTATCTTGACGAGATAGTATGGCTGCACGGAGTTCCAGTATCCATCGTCTCTGATCGAGATTTACGGTTCATGTCGCAGTTCTGGAGTAGCCTTCAGTCGGCGCTAGGTACCAAGTTGCAGTTCAGCTCAGCTTACCATCCTCAGATCGACGGCCAAACGGAGCGCGTTAATCAGATTCTCGAAGACATGCTACGACTCTGCACAATTGACTTCAAATCAAGCTGGGACGTCCATCTACCGCTGGCAGAATTTGCATACAACAATAGCTACCAGTCCAGCATCCAAATGGCACCGTATGAAGCTTTGTACGGCCGGAAGTGCAGATCGCCTATTTGCTGGGATGAAGTCGGGGAACGACAGATACTCGGCCCGGAGCTGGTGGAACAGACTGTGGAAAAGGTCAAGCTAATTCGGGAAAGACTGAAGATTGCACAGAGTCGGCAAAAGAGCTACGTCGACACCCATCGAAGACCGCTTGAGTTCCGGGTGGGCGATCATGTGTTCCTGAAGATGTCGCCCATGCGAGGAGTTACTCGGTTCGGCGCGAAGGGAAAGCTGAGTCCGAGATTCGTTGGGCCGTTCGAAATACTCGAGCGGGTCGCCCCAGTAGCCTATAAAATTGCCCTACCACCGGCGCTTGAAGGTGTGCACAATGTCTTCCACGTCTTCCAGCTGCGGAAGTACGTGCACGACCCTAGCCACGTGGTAGATTTTGGCCAGCTGGAGCTAAAGTCCGACTTATTCTACGTTGAAGAGCCAGTTCAAATCTTAGAACGCAAGGATAAGCTGCTGTAAAATCGGGCGATCCCTCTCGTTCGCGTACTCTGGAGGAACCATGCGGCAGAAGAGTCGACATGGGAACTCGAGTCAGAGATGAAGGAAAAGTTTCCTTCATTGTTTTCATAGAGGTAGGTTCG
>JANAVB010011722.1:0-87623 GCA_029216955.1 Iris pallida | reverse complement strand
ATATATATATATTTATTATATATTTTATATATATATATATAATATATATCTATATATATATATAACATAGATAGATATAAAATACAGTATATATATATATATATTATATATTATTTATATATAATATATAATATATATATATATATATAAAATATATATATATATATATATATATAATATATATATAATACAGTATAATAATACATATATATACAAATATATGTATATACATATATATAAATATATATAAATATCAGAAAAAAAAAAAAAGGAAAAGAAAAAGAAATGGAAACAGCAGTAAGGGGGGCTCGAACTCGAGCCAGAGAGCGCGGGGGGGGGGGTTTAGACTAGGTCGGGCTGGCCAGGGGGTCAGCCCGCTGGTTTAGTTAGGATTAGGTTTAAGTTTAATTTATTTAGGATTAAGCAATTTAATAAATAAAAAATATAATTACAGTCCTGTGTCCTGACAGTTAGGGACACAGGAGTCTAAGTGTCCGGGTCGATTTCGACACGCACGACGAATCTGCCGTGTCCAATCCTACTCTCGTGCTCGCCAGGACACGGCGAACCACATACGTGTGCACGAGACACACACGAACACGATTCGACACTTGCCACTTATGTGTCCGACGGTTGGGGAGTTTCGGGTGTGTTGGACAGCGGAGGAGTGGTCGGGACGGTGGCGCGGGTGGCGCTGGGTGCGGTTCGTCGCAGCGCGTCGAATGGCGGTGGTGGCGACCGAAGACGATGGGTGTGAGACGATGCTAGGGTACGCAGGAGTTAGGGTTTTCGCCGGAGAAGAAGGACTACGGCGGGTCGTGGGCGGTCGTGGGTGGTGTTTTAGGGTTGGGGTTAGGCCTGGGGAAGAAGAAGGGGGGTTTTTATAGGTCGGTCAAGGCGGTGGGTCGACCGGAAAAGGCGGCGGGTCGTTGGGCAGGTGGCGATCGGTGGGGGGGGGGGGGGTTAACGTCGGAATTGCATCTAGGCCCTAGTTGTTTGGATTTTACAGTAGGCCCTAGCCATAGCTAAATGCAAAAACAAATTTGCATAATCCATCCCGCACTGTTTATGTGCAAATAAAATTTGCACATAACAATTAGAAAATTGTAAACCAATATTTAAACAATTTAATTAATTGCAAAAACTCAATTAAAATATTTTAGAAAATTGCAAATTGATATTTTAAGCTTAAAAATTTTAAAATTCTAGAAAATTCCTAAAAATTATAATAAATATTTTAAGGCAAAAATGATTAATAATTAATTAACATAATTAAATAAATTTTGAAAAATAGGGGCTTACAAGTCTTCCCTCCTTGAAAGATTTCGTCCTCAAAATTACAAGGATTGAAGACCCTACAATATTCTAACATAGCAAGCAATACAACAAAATAACTAAGGCTATGATCGAAACTAACCTCTAAGGTATCAAGCGGGAACGGGTGGCTCTCTCGCAGCGGTTGGATCGAACAAGAAGGGTATCTCTCTCCTCATTGTCCGACTCCCTCTTCCAAGTAGATTCATCTGGAGAGTGACAGCTCCAAGCTACTCGTACTAAGGGTATAACCTTGTTCCTCAGCCTCTTCTCTCTCTGTCTAATATCCCACTGGCTGCTCAGAAACTGTAAGGCTCGGTCCGACCTCCAACTCTGAATGATCTAGCAATGACTGGGGTCGGAACATATCTCCTCAGCTGAGATACGTGAAAGACATCGTGAACTCCTGCTAGGTTGGATGGAAGTGCAACCCTGTAAGCTACCTCTCCAATCCTGCCAAGTACCTCGAACGGCCGATGTATCTGGGGCTCAGCTTCCCCTCGTCCGAACTGGATCGTCCCTCTAGTAGGTGATATCTTCACTGCACCATATCACCGTCTATGAACTCCATCGGTCTGTGACTAGCATCAGCCCAGTATTTCTGCCTGTCCTGAACGACTCTGAGCCTGTCTGATCATCCCGACTTCTCTGCTGCATCCGTGATCATCTCTGGCCCAAGTATAACTCTGTCTCCAACATTATCCCAAAAGAGCGGTGTGCGGCATCGTCGTCCATAAAGCGCCTCGAAAGGAGACATACCGATACTGGTTTGGTAGCTGTTGTTGTATGAAAACTCTACCAAGTGCAGATGGCTCTCCCATGATCCTCCAAAGTCCAGCATGCAGGTCCTCAGCATATCCTCCAGTGTCTGTATCGTCCTCTCGGACTGTCCATCTGTCTGCGGGTGGTACCGTACTGAACTTGAGCCTACTGCCCAACTCCTCATATAAGCTCCTCCAGTAGTGGGATGTGAATCTGCTATCTCTGTCCGACACGATGCTCACTGGTACTCCGTGTAGGGAACTATCTGCTGCATGTATAGCTCTGCCAACTTCTCGATGGAAAGCCCCACCTTGAAGGGTATGAAGTGCGCATACTTCGTCAGCCTGTCCACGACGACCCAAATGGCATCCTTCCTTCCTTAGGAACGAGGAAGCCCTGAGACGAAGTCCATCGTAATATGTTCCCACTTCCACTAAAGAATGGGTAACGGCTGCAACAAACAGCTGGCCTTTGGCGCTCTGCCTTGACCTGCTGGCAAACTAGGCATCTCGAGATAAAACGTGATACATCCCTCTTCATCCCGTGCCACCAAAGATGTTCCCGCAAGTCACGGTACATCTTGTTAGCACCAGGGTGAATAGAATATCTCGATCGGTACGTCTCCTGCAAGACTGCCTCTACCAGCTCTCCCTTCGGCACGCACAGTCGGCTGCCATGCCTCAAGGATCCATCCTCTGCTATAGTGAAGTCATCCAGCAATCCAGCTAAAGCCTGGGCTTGAAGTCTGCGAAGGCTCTCATCTGTAGACTGTGCCTCCCGGATCTGCTCCATCAAACCTGACTGAATGTCAAGCGCCATCATCTGTATCACTGATCCTGGCCGAACTAGCTCGATATCGAGCTTCTCCAGATCTTTTCCCAAATGCCGATCAATCATCAGGTAACATGCCATCGGATGCCTGCTCAGCACATCCGCCACCACATTTGCCTTCCGGGGTGATACTGTAAATCGATGTCGAAGTCTTTTATCAACTCCAACCATCGTCTTTGCCTCATGTTCAGCTCTTTCTGCGTGAACACATACTTCAAGCTTTTGTGGTCATTAAAGATTTCCACGCTCTCCATATAAGTAATGTTTCCATAACTTGAGTGCAAAGATCACCGCAGCTAACTCGAGGTCATGGATAGGATAATTTCGCTCATGAGTCCGCAACTGCCTAGATGCATAAGCAATCACTTTTCCATGCTGCTGTAGGACACATCCTAGCCCCTTCCCAGAAGCATCGCTGTATATGGTGAAACCTCCAGAACCTGAAGGTAAAGTCAGAACTGGAGCGGTCGTCAGCCTCCTCTTCAGCTCCTCAAATGCTGCCTGGCAGTCCTCTGACCAAATGTACTCTGCGTCCTTCTGCGTCAGCTTCGTCATGGGTTCAGCTATCCTAGCAAAGTCCTGGACGAACTTTCTATAATAGCCTGCTAAACCCAGAAAGCTCCTGATCTCTGAAACTGACGTCGGAGCCTTCCATGTCTCAACTGCAGCAATATTTCTGGGATCCACCGAGATTCCATCTCCAGTAACTACATGGCCGAAAAACTCCACTCGGTCTAAAAAGAACTCGTACTTCGGCAATTTGGCAAACAATCTCTCCCGTCTCAAAATCCCTAAAACTATCCGTAAGTGCTCTGCATCCTCTGGCGTCTTCAAGTATATCAGGATGTCGTCGATAAACACTACGACGAACTTATCCAGATACTGGTGAAATGTCTTATCATCAAATTCATAAAGACAGCTGGCGCATTTGTGAGACCAAATGGCATCACCAGAAACTCGTACTGCCCGTACTTCGTGTTGAACGCTATCTTCTAGATGTCTGCTGCCCTAACCTTCACCTGGTGGTACCGGATCTCAAGTCTATCCTGGAAAACACCTTCGCCCCGCTCAACTGGTCGAACAAATCATCTATCATGGGCAAAGAATATTTGTTCTTGATGGTGATGGCATTCAAGGTCCGGTAGTCAATACACAACCGGACTGTACCATCCTTCTTAGGCACAAAGAGCACTGGTGCTCCCCATGGAGAAGCACTTGATCGAATGAAACCCTTTTTCAACAGGTCATCAATCTGCTCTTTCATCTCTACTGCCTCCTTGGGATTCACTCTATAGCAAGCCCGGGATACTGGTGATGAACCTGGCACTAAATCTATAGTGAACTCCACATCTCTGTCAGGCGGAAGCCCTGGAAGATCCTCTGGGAATACATCCATAAACTCCCTAATGATAGGGTGTGGAGGTGCTACATCCCAACTGTCGCACAACAGTTCGGCTCTAGGCTGATCTCCGGCCCTGTCCTCCTGACACTGAATGGTGCTGTGCCTGGGGGACTGAACAAAATACTACCCTCATGAATCTATAGATGCATGGGCATAGCTAAGCCAGTCTATCCTGTCACGACCCGCGCCCTAGAGTTAGGGCACGAGAACGTAACAACGCCCAGCCTACGTCGCAGTGTCGGCGGTAGAACGCTGTCCTAGGTCTCAATGCATCTAACAGTATAAGACTAAATAGTTTATACTCCCCAAATGGGGGTGACATAGCAGATACAATCTCAATCACATCTAAGGTAGAGCATGATAAAGATAGATAAAACATGAAATCCAAAAGAGATACAGGAGATAGAAGTCTATGTGTCTATGATACATAAACCCATAAATACATCTCAAAACTCAATACAGTAATCCACAAGTAAAATACAACTCCAGACAAAATAAAATAACTACCTAAACAACCTCTAATGTGTCTCCTCTAGGCTAGCAGGCACCTCCAGGCTATCTGTAAAATTTATCAACAGGTCCAGTCAGGACGGAGCGAGCACAAAATATCTCACGCAGTTCATATCGAGTTAAAATATAAAGCATGCATTAGATTAAAGTACATGAAACGCTGAAAGAAGAATGTATAGAAACACAGTAGAGATTTAATAACAGGAAATATCTAAATATGATAAGTAAGAACTGTAAGGAACATGTGATTTAGAGTACAATCTGGTTATGTAAACGGGCTAGGAAAATACAATGGTAACTCCATTGTACGTGGGTGTACAATAGACATATACAATAGTTATACAATGTTGTACAATAGGATATGAGTACATAACCAATTCTACTCCCCCTCCCCAATCAATACACAAGGATCTACTCCAGTTACGTTATCTTATACAATAGTGTACAATGTTATACAATGGATGTACAATGTTATACAATAGTGTACAATGGTCTATCCCTGGGGCTCATGTGATAATGAGAGTACAATATGCACAATGAGTATACAAGGATATGGGTATTCAATAAATACAATATGGAAGTGAAACGCACGTCACAATATGTATTTAGTGAATACAAGGAGATAACATCTCAAAAGAAGATCCATATAGTACTAATCCGTGATAACAGTCGTGTCAGCATCAAGTACAGTAATCTAGAACAAGAATGTAAATCCATACAAGTATGAAACGGTCAGAGAATGTACTCGCCTCGATAACCTGACCAGCTGATAAGTATAGGGGGGTCCCACTGAAGCCACAGAGTCCTATTTAAAGCAACACAGGTTACAAGGTGTTCAAGTTGAAAATAAATAAATCTCTATAATCAATCTACAATATTCTAGGTTCTTCTAAGTCAAAACAACTCTAGGTCGACTCCGGTCAATAATCTAGTCAAACTAGGTCAAGTGTTGACTTATAGTTGACTTTGGGTCAACTGGTCAACTCTGGTCAAACAGGGTCAATTCTAGTCTAATATAAAGTGTACTTCGTTATTTGTACGTCGAAACTTACAGCACGCACATCGAGATAAAAGATTATCGGTAAGGTTGATAATCTTATTATAGTGATCCACGTATCCAACTTTCAATTTCAGCGATATGAGATCACTGGAATTGACTGATCTCAGTTTCGTTGTACTAATCCCGAAATACGAACATTAAGTGAATTAATTATTAATTAATTATAAAAAGGTTAAACTCAGAGAAATTATCAACAAACATTGTCGGACGATGAAATGAACACGACAACGTGTCCAGAATGGTCAAATTAGCTAGGATAGCCTACCCAACGGTCCAATTTGGACACAAGGGCAAAAAGGTAATTTCGGGTCAAAACGGTGTCCGTGTCGGAGCCATTTTGCACCGAAAAATGTACAAGAAAAACAAGTCTATAAAATATAACAAATTATATGTCCACGAAACCAGAATGACGATACGAACCCAACGGTATCTCCAGAATTGGATTCCGTTGACCCGATCTCCATTTGGCCCGTTGACCAGAACTTGGAAATCCGGTTTGCACAAAAATGCGTGCCGGAGCCAAGGTTCTCAAAACTTAGCAAACTACCTGTCAACGAGTCCAGAAAGATGATACAAACTCAACAGTATCTCCAGAATTGGATTCCGATGAGCCGATCTCAAAATGACCCGTTGACCCGGATATTGGTATCCGACTTGCACCGAAATGCGTGCCAGACCCAATGTCCACCAAAACCTAGCAAATTATATGTCAACGAGTCCAGAATGACGATACGAACTCAACGTCCGGAATTGGATTCCGATGAGCCGGCGTCAAAAAGTCCCGTTGACCCAGAAAGTGGGACCGCTTTGCACCGAAATGCGTGCCCGGGCCCACGTTCTCTAAATCTAACAAATTTTATATGAAAACATGCCAGAACGACGCCACAATCTAATGGTGGTGTCAGAAATGAAATCTGGAGTCCCGTGCTCAAAAATAGAATTTTACAAGTTGGAAATTACGAATTCGGACGGCCAACTTTGGCGTCGAATTCAACCAATCAAACAAGCTCACAATGAAACGAAACTGAAGGGGTAGCAAGAGGGTTATACCAGCTTCGCACCGAAACTAGTAGCACGCCAAACGGAGCTGCGGTGGAGGAGATACAAGCTAACGAAGTTGGCCCCGCGAAACTGTCCAAATTTAATACAATTTAAACGGTCAACTTGGTGGGCAGTTTTTATGTATCAAACGATAAAATTAGCGGACGAAAATTGACATGAGCGAAGGTGGATATACCGAGATTGCAACGGAGCGAAGAAATTGCCGATCCAACGGTCGGATCTCCGGGAAAATGCGCACGAAGTTGCTGCGACGGAGCGCAAATTCTGAGTTCCAAACTCGCGCGCGCCGACGGGATCTCGTTCAAAACGCACGAATCGCCTCGACGGCGCGTCCCGGAGGACGGTGGCCATCAGAAGAAGGTATGCCGGAGAGAGGGGGTGCCCATGGCGGCACGTGGCCGGCCACGGCGGCCCGCACGGCGGCGCGGCGGCGCACGACGGCGGCCCCGCGCGCGTCTGCATGCGCGCCTGAACTCCTGCAGCAGTTGCTGCTGCTCTGGTGTTGCTGCGGCAGAGCGGCCTGGCCGACGAGGCGCGGCAGCGCGCTGTCGAGCCTGGCCCGGCGAGGCCAGGGGCGGCACGGCCATCCACGCGGTGGCATGGCTGCATGGTGTAGGTGGCGGGTGATGTGGAGATGATGGTGATGAAGAGGATGGCCGAGGGTGTTGGCCGACGGCCTGTGGCACGGTGGAGGCCGGCCAGGGGAGTGGGGGGTGGTCGTCGGGTTTGTATGGTGGTGGTGGGGTTGTAGTGAAGGTGCTGTTGTAGTTGTTTTGGGTAAACAAATGAGAGAGGAGAGAGAGAAAGAGAGTGAATAAATGAAGTGAGGAAAAAGAAAAAGTTATCCAACATGGGGATTAGGGCCGGCTAGGGGGAGGCTGTGAGAGTGTGAATGGGGGAAATTAATGGATGAGATTTGTTTGGGGAAACAAAAGGCTAGGATTAATTTAGAAGAAAATTGCCATTCCAAAAGGAATTAAATGAATAGAAATCTCCAATAAATATAGAAAAATATGTAGAAGGGTACCTGATATTTTTTTTGGGCAAGAAAATACGAGGGTGTCATGATGGAGAAAATCATGGAGCTGGACTGGACTCAGTGGAGCCGGATTGGATCAAAACTGGACATTGTGCGAAAATTGAATTAAAAATAGACGTCGATGATCATGGAGAAATAAGTAGCACATGGGAATTCCAATAATTGGGACATAAGTGGCGGACGGATAGTGGGTTCAAAGTGGGCCATGTCCATAGTTGGGGCTGACAGGTTTTGATCGACAGGGGACCCGCAAATCAAGTTAGAAGATAAACGTGACGCCGTGGAGTGAAATAAAATCGGGTCACGTGTCGGGAAAGTTGTGCGAATCAAATGGAGCACAAAATGACGTGTCTAGTAGGACACGAAGGTCATGGATGACGAGCGTCTCGAGTAGATCATCAATGAGGAGTTGGTTTCAAGAAACTGACTAGTCTTGCGCTCCCAAATTAAAAGTCACGATAACGTGCTGAAAGTGATCCAGGAAAAGAGTGGGAAAATAAATAATAATCAAAGGGTCTAAATTGACCCGAAGTTCAGCGAAGCAGAAAGAGTACAAGGGAACAAGTTTGGGTGGGACACTATATACCGTCATGAAGGTAATCGTGTCCACTCCAAAACTCGTGAAGAAGATTTCCAAATTTGAACATCCCTGATACTCCAAATATCCCTGATACTTAAGGAAAAATAACAAAATAAATTATTTATCAAAACCAATCATTCAGGAAATAAAATAAAATGAAAAAAATTAGCCCGAAATCAGGGTGCTAACATCCTACCCACCTTATAAAAATTTTGTCCTCGAAATTAAAATGTCCCTACTCCCTCTAGGTCAAACCTCCAAAATCAAAGTCCCAGAACTTAAGAAATCATACCATCAAATAAAAGAACAGCATACAGGGTCATGGCATACGGTGACAGTGAAGTCTCATCTAGGTTTACTAGTCATGCTAACCAACGGTCACAGGGTATCAAACACACAAGCAATCCAGGGTACAAAAATAGAAAAGTTACAGAAATAACCAATCATCAAAACTGTATGGCGGTCTACCATCCTATATGAAAACTGGTACTCATCAAAAAAATAAAGAAAGGTAACTACCAATCATCTGGAAAAAAAAAGTACTATCCCAAGAAAATCAAAATCACAAGTTAAAGAATTGAAAGTCACTTGCATTGAAATCCAATCACAATATATATACAGAGAGAGCATTAGAGAGGGAAAACTAGCATCATGTGTATGGGGACATGTTCACATGGTTAGATAGTAGGCGCGTGTGTACGTGAATACATATGAAATTGTATATGAAAAATTGAGTTCCAAATCAACAGCTATCAAGTTACACTAATCATGGCATATTGGTTAACAATCTACAATACACAACCTATTTAATCATAACATGCATGGCTACCCATTTATATATATAAGAAGGTAGAGAATTAGTTATTTATCTATATACATTATAACATGGATGTATAAACGCTATATATATCTATATAGATACATGATCATAACATAGAGGGGAAGGGTAAGGTTAAATGACAGTATATAATATGTTAGAGTGTGTGTGTGTATCCTTGTACAGGGTTATAACTTAGTATTGAAAGGTTAAATCCAGTTTTAGTTCAGCATTTACATACAAAATCTGAAAATAAGCTAACATTTAAACAAGTATAATATTAACATGTTGCAGTGATGTAACATAACTAATAACATGAAATTTTCATTTAAATTATGAATTTAAACATGGAAAAGTAGAGGACCAGAAATATTGGTTATGAAAATTTGGACATCAACAACATATCAATATGTATCTAGATATGTGGAAAAATCAAGTGTAGCATGCATACGTGTTAGGCAAAGTGTTTGCTATATATATTCATATACATATTCTCATGTTCCAATAAAAATTAATTCTACGTTAAGACTAACATTTAGATTCCTACCAAGATTGCAAGCAGGCGATTGACGAAATCAAGACAGTTTTATTATTATCTAATACAAGATTAATAGTAAGAAGGAATTAACGATAAAATCTGTTTTGCTTATCTGATTAAGGAAGAACCATTTTGAAACCCAGCGCTAAATTATCAAATCCAAGATAAAATCTAGCAAAATCATCGATTCATTGTATTATGAAAACTCCTAGCAAGGAATTTCACAATGTTTATAAACCAACTAAACTTACTCCTGAGTTAAATAATAGGAAACTAGACAAAACAACAAATAATAAAAAAAAAATTGAATGACTGAAACAAAAGTAGAGAAAACATGTTCAAAATTATTTAAGGTGCAATCCGATAATCATATGCGTCTATCCAAAATCATGGTACTCTAAATCCTCGTCATACTAGTAAGCAAGGCTACGATAATCACAGAGCCCTTGACTTATGCACATATCTCTAGAATCATGGTAGTTAATATTTTTGCGGTGCCGCATGCTTAGCTGCGAAAACCTTAAATTTCTACACCCGAGAAATATATCCAGAGTCAGACTATATGTCCTCACCATGCTGGCTAATGTGACTATAGAAGACTAGATTCCATAACATAGATGACCTAGCCCATATAATTTCATCTTGCCAAAAATTTAATTAAATCAATAATGAATACTCAAAAATCAAATCAAATTTATTAGCGAACATCAAAATTCAAAAATGAACAAAATCCATCAAAATACAAACTCGAATGCAACAGCTATCATCAAAATTCAAAATTCGAAAATCTTCCATCAAAATTAATAAATACAAACTCAAATTCAACAATAATCCATAAAAATCAAATTTAACAACAAAGTAAAAAAAATGAATCAAATCAAGGGAAAAAGAGAGTTTCCAAATCGAAGTTAAATAAGATTCTCCAGGGTCGTCCCAGGAATCTCTCAAGGGTTCCTAACTGTGATTGAGTATCTTCAAAAATATATCCTATTCCTAGTGCAGGCCTGTAGTGGTACTCAAGTTCGAATACCACTACACTTTTAGTCTCGACCTGTATGGGCCACCACTAAAAACGTGTCACGACCCGCGCCCTAGAGTTAGGGCACGAGAACGTAACAACGCCCAGCCTACGCCGCAGTGTCGGCGGTAGAACGCTGTCCTAGGTCTCAATGCATCTAACAGTTATAAGATTAAACAGTTTATACTCCCCGAATGGGGGTGACATAGCAGATACAATCTCAATCACATCTAAGGTAGAGCATGATAAAGATAGATAAAATGTGAAATCCAAAAGAGATACAGGAGATAGAAGTCTAAGTGTCTATGATACATAAACCCATAATACATCTCAAAACTCAATACAGTAATCCACAAGTAAAATACAACTCCAGACAAAATAAAATAACTACCTAAACAACCTCTAATGTGTCTCCTCTAGGCTAGCAGGCACCTCCAGGCTATCTGTAAAATTTATCAACAGGTCCAGTCAGGACGGAAGCGAGCACAAAACATCTTACGCAGTTCATATCGAGTTAGGAAATATAAAGCATGCATTAGAGTAAAGTACATGAAATGCTGAAAGAAGAATGTATAGAAAACAGTAGAGATTTAATAACAGAAAATATCTAAATATGATAAGTAAGAACTGTAAGGAACATGTGATTTAGAGTACAATCTGGTTATGTAAATAGGCTAGGAAAATGCAATGGTAACTCCATTGTACGTGGGTGTACAATAGACATATACAATAGTTATACAATGTTGTACAATAGGATTTGAGTACATAACCAATTCTACTCCCCCTCCCCAATCAATACACAAGGATCTACTCCAGTTACGTTATCTTATACAATAGTGTACAATGTTATACAATAGATGTACAATGTTATACAATAGTGTACAATGGTCTATCCCTGGGGCTCATGTGATAATGAGAGTACAATATGCACAATGAGTATACAAGGATATGGGTATTCAATAAATACAATATGGAAGTGAAACGTACGTCACAATATGTATTTAGTGAATACAAGGAGATAACATCTTAAAAGAAGATCCATATAGTACCAATCCGTGATAACAGTCGTGTCAGCATCAAGTACAGTAATCTAGAGCAAGAATGTAAATCCATACAAGTATGAAACGGTCAGAGAATGTACTCGCCTCGATAACCTGACCAGCTGATAAGTATAGGGGGGTCCCACTGAAGCCACAGAGTCCTATTTAAAGCAACACAGGTTACAAGGTGTTCAAGTTGAAAATAAATGAATCTCTATAATCAATCTACATTATTCTAGGTTCTTCTAAGTCAAAACAACTCTAGGTCGACTCCGGTCAATAATCTAGTCAAACTAGGTCAAGTGTTGACTTATAGTTGACTTTGGGTCAACTGGTCAACTCTGGTCAAACAGGATCAATTCTAGTCTAATATAAAGTGTACTTCGTTATTTGTACGTCGAAACTTACGACACGCACATCGAGATAAGAAGATTATCGGTAAGGTTGATAATCTTATTATAGTGATCCACGATCCAACTTGTCAATTTCAGCGATATGAGATCACTGGAATTGACTGATCTCAGTTTCGTTATACTAATCCCGAAATACGAACATTAAGTGAATTAATTATTAATTAATTATAAAAAGGTTAAAACTCAAAAAATTATCAACAAACATTGTCGGACGATGAAATAAATATCGACAACGTGTCCAGAATGGTCAAATTAGCTAGGATAGCCTACCCAACGGTCCAATTTGGACACAAGGGCAAAAAGGTAATTTCGGGTCAAAACGGTGTCCGTATCGGAGCCGTTTTGCACCGAAAAATGTGCAAAAAAAACAAGTCTATAAAATATAACAAATTATATGTCCACGAAACCAGAATGACGATACGAACCCAACGGTATCTCCAGAATTGGATTCCGTTGACCCGATCTCCATTTGGCCCGTTGACCAGAACTTGGAAATCCGGTTTGCACGGAAATGCGTGCCGGAGTCAAGGTTCTCAAAACTTAGCAAACTACCTGTCAACGAGTCCAGAAAGATGATACGAACTCAACGGTATCTCCAGAATTGGATTCCGATGAGCCGATCTCAAAATGACCCGTTGACCCGGATATTGGTATCCGACTTCCACCGAAATGCGTGCCAGACCCAATGTCCACCAAAACCTAGCAAATTATATGTCAACGAGTCCAGAATGACGATACGAACTCAACGGTATATCCGGAATTGGATTCCGATGAGCCGACGTCAAAAAGTCCCGTTGACCCAGAAAGTGGGACCCACTTTGCACCGAAATGCGTGCCCGGTCCCACGTTCTTCAAATCTAACAAATTTTATATGAAACATGCCAGAACGATGCCACAAGTCTAATGGTGGTGTCAGAAATGAAATCTGGAGTCCCGTGCTCAAAAATGGAATTTTACAAGTTGGAAATTATGAATTCGGATGGCCAACTTTGGCGTCGAATTCAACCAATCAAACAAGCTCACAATGAAACGAAACTGAAGGGGTAGCAAGAGGGTTATACCAGCTTCGCATCGAAACTGGTAGCACGCCAAACGGAGCTACGGTGGAGGAGATACAAGCTGACGAAGTTGGCCCCGTAAAACTGTCCAAATTTAATACAATTTAAACGGTCAACTTGGTGGGCGGTTTTCATGTATCAAACGATAAAATTAACGGACGAAAATTGACATGAGCGAAGGTGGATATACCGAGATTGCGATGGAGTGAAGAAATCGCCGATCCAACGGTCGGATCTTCGAAAAAATGTGTGCGAAGTTGCTGCGACGGAGCGCGAATTCTGAGTTCCAAACTCGCGCGCGCCGACGGGATCTCGTTCAAAACGTACGAATCGCCTCGACGGCGCGTCCCGGAGGACGGTGGCCGTCAGGAGAAGGTACGCCGGAGAGAGGGGGTGCCCATGGCATCACGTGGCCGGCCACGGCGGCCCGTACGGCGGCGCGGCGGCGCACGACGGCGGCCCGCGCGCGCGCCTGCGTGCGCGCCTGAACTCCTGCAGCAGTTGTTGCTGCTCTGGTATTGCTGCGGCAGAGCGGCCTGGCCGACGAGGCGCGGCAGCGCGCTATCGAGCCTGGCCCGGCGAGGCCAGGGGCGACGCGGCCATGCACGCGGTGGCATGGCTGCATGGTGTAGGTGGCGGGTGAGGTGGAGATGATGGTGATGAAGAGGATGGCCGGGGGTGTTGGCCGACGGCCTGTGGCGCTGCAGAGACCGGCCAGGGGAGTGGGGTGGTCGTCGGGTTTGCATGTTGTGGTGGTGGGGTTGTAGTGAAGGTGTTGTTGTAGTTGTTTTGGTGTAAACAAATGAGAGAGGAGAGAGAGAAAGAGAGTGAATAAATGAAGTGAGAGAGAAAGAAAAAGTTATCCAACATGGGGATTAGGGCTGGCTAGGGGGAGGCTGTGAGAGTGTGAATGGGGGGAAATTAATGGATGAGATTTGTTTGGGGAAACAAAAGGCTAGGATTAATTTAGAGGAAAATTGCCATTCCAAAAGGAATTAAATGAATAGAAATCTCCAATAAATATAGAAAAATATGTAGAAGGGTACCTGATATTTTTTTTGGGCAAGAAAAATACGAGGGTGTCATGATGGAGAAAATCATGGAGCTGGACTGGACTCGGTGGAGCCGGATTGGATCAAAACTGGACATTGTGCGAAATTTGAATTAAAAATAGGTGTCGATAATCATGGAGAAATAAGTAGCACATGGGAATTCCAATAATTGGGACACAAGTGGCGGACGGATAGTGGGCTCAAAGTGGGCCATGTCCATAGTTGGGGCTGACAGGTTTTGGTCGACAGGGGACCCGCAAATCAAGTTGGAAGATAAACGTGACGCCGTGGAGTGAAATAAAATCGGGTCACGTGTCGGAAAAGTTGTGCGAATCAAATGGAGCACAAAATGACGTGTCTGAGTGGGACACGAAGGTCATGGATGACGAGCGTCTCGAGTAGATCATCAATGAGGAGTTGGTTTCAAGAAACTGACTAGTCTTGCGCTCCCGAATTAAAAGTCACGATAACGTGCTGAAAGTGATCCAGGAAAAGAGTGGAAAAATAAATAATAATCAAAGGGTCTAAATTGACCCGAAGTTCAGCGAAGCAGAAAGATTACAAAGGAACAATTTTGGGTGGGACACCATATACCGTCATGAAGGTAATCGTGTCCACTCCAAAACTCGTGAAAAAAATTTCCAAATTTGAACATCCCTGATACTCCAAATATCTATGGCACGGGAAAGTATACTTAAGGAAAAATAACAAAATAAATTATTTATCAAAACCAATCAATCAGGAAATAAAATAAAATGAAAAAAATTAGCCCAAAATTTAGGGTGCTAACATATCCCCAATATGATATCATAATCGGGGAGTGGCATCACAAAGAATCGTCCCCTGAACTCTCTCCCGGCTATAAGAATAGAACATCTATAGATAGCTCTAATAAGCACTGGTCCTCCTCCCATCATCACTCTACTAATCTCCGCAGTAGATGTAGCTACTAGATGGTGTTTATGCATAAACTCTAATGATAGGAAGCTATGAGATGCACTAGAATCAAACAAGCATAGAGCTAGAAAAGTATACAAATAAACATGACCTGTGATGACGTCAGCTAAGTAATCTGGCTCCGAAACCTGCTCCAGCTCCGGCTTGAGAGCTAGACTATAAATCTTCCCCTGAGGTCCCTTCTGCTGCTGCAGATGCTGCCCAAACCTCTGCTGCTGGGTCGGGAGTGGTCCTCTAGTCTTCGCTACTGGCCACTCTCGCAGCTGATGGGTGGGAGACCCACAAGCTAGACACTGCTTCAACCTCTTCCTGCAGATGGTGTGATCATGCCCTGGTCTTCTGCAGAAAGAACATATAGCTCCCCTCTGCTGCTGCTGCTGATGTCGGGGTCCCGGGGCTCTAACTGGCGGGGTCTGATAATGTGGTGTAGGGGGACGGTAAGTCTGCTGGGGCAGCGTCGGTGCTCTCTGCTGGAAAGCCTGACGCTTGGACGGTCCCTCATGATGTACAGAAGCTGGCCTCTTGCATGACAGAAGACGTCCTCGATTCTCTGGGCCAACTCTAGGCTCTGGTAGTAGTTAGTCGTACCGTTCGCCACTATAAGAATGCCGATGTCTGGAACTAGACCATGGCAAAACCTACGGGTCATCTCCCCTGGATCTGCAACCAGACTAGGAGCGAAACGGCTCAGACGACTAAACTCTGTCGCATACTCATCAACAGAACGGTTCCCCTGCTGGATGTTCTGGAATCGTAGCCCCATGGCTACTCTAGCAGTGGTCGAGAAGAATTTCTTCTTGAACTGGGTCTTGAAATGATCCCAAGTAGCTCTCCCTCTCACAAACAATGGCTCATTCTGGAACCAGACTCCTGTCAAGTCTATCAGCAGAAATCCTGCTGCCTCGACCTGGAGGTCACCCGGCATCCTAACTCCAAGAAGCTTCCTCTCTACCGAGTCTAGCCAATCATCTGCTACTACTATACCCTCAGTCCCTGAGAACTCCTTGGGATTCAGACCCATGAAGTCCTTGATCGTCCCCGCTCTCTGTCGTGGCTCTACAGGTGGTGGGACCACGGGACGTTCTTCAGAACGCTCCATGCTCTGGCGGAGTAGGGCAGTCTGCTCCTGATGGGTTGTTAGGAACCCCTGGATCATAGTGAGCAGTTGGTTCCCGTCGAGTATGACGGAAGCCTGGGTAGGTATAGTAATAGGGGGTGGTAGAAGTATCGGGTCCTGCTGGGCATGTGAGGTGGAAGGTGGTGGAGGCATCTGGGTCTGTGGTTCTGTGGAGTGGAGGAAAGTGGTAGGTGGAGGTAGAGGTGGATCGGTCAACTGGTCAGCTGACTGGATAGGGAGGGCCCCATTCTCGGGTGTAACATACTGGGATGAACGAGTAAGCACCATCTAAATTACAATAAAAAGGACTTATAAGGACTTGTTAAAGTAAGCAATCATAGGCAAGAAAATCTAATTATAATAGCAAGCATGTGATGTACTTCCTATGTTGCAATCCTAGCATTCCTCTAGGTGTTCTAAGCGTCATTCCTAATGTTGTCTAATTACCTTAAGTTCCTAATTGCAGGCATGCTTGTTACAATAACGTAACCAAACAATTTAGTCAGGACCTGCATGGGCCACCACTAAAAATATATCACGACCCGTTCCCAAATTGTTGGGCCGGGCCGAGTCATGTCCAGCCTACGTTTGAGATAAAACGTAGTAAGCTGTTCTAAAGACAACAGGATAAAACTAAATGTGCTAACAGTTCTATAAGTGAATAAAAGTCATAAATGCTCCAAACATAAAAGTCGTCTCATATAGTAAAATATCCAAGTACAAGTCTGAAATGTAAAACTGGATACATGTCCAGTTACAAAACACGTAGTCTAATACATGACTACACTAAGTATCCCAAACAGCTATGCAAACTAGACGAGTCTCCCTGCAGGAACATCCTCGTAAAGTAAAGCCGGGTCCTCGGCAGTATCTCCATAATATGTGTCGCAGAGTAACTCCTCCTCAGTAAGGTCACCTACAACGTTATCCTGTCAGGACAGGAGCAAGTACTGAATCTAGCAAACTAGTATATGAAACATAGAAATGAACATAAGAGGAAATAACTGAAAAACATGGCATCACATAGTCTATCATGGCAAGGACACATATGTCATAGAGACAGATGTATATGTAATGTTTAAAACTGTAGCAGGTACGTGATCGGTCAATAGATGTACAATGTGTTGGGGGCACATAATAAAATATACTTTCATACAAGTAAAACGGCGACAGATGTACATACGCACAAATCCGCTTTGAGATAAAGCCTACGACAAGGTATACATATAAAATGTCAACCTTGCTCGGTACATACGTACGAAGATGGGGGTATGATCACGTATGCTACTAACAGTTTCCCCATAACCCATATTCTAATCATGTGAGAGATACATAAAGACTGTTCTAAGCATGGTAGTAACTGAAAGTACATCATATGAAGATTTAACTTGCTACCCCAAGGATCAGCATTTAACATGGTTGGATTAGCAGTTCATTTATGTAACAGTATATAAAGTTTGTAGAAAGTACTTGCCTCTAGCAAAGCAAAAAAAAGCAAAGCAAGCTGCGATAAAAGTGTTATAGATGTCTGGTAACTCGTCACTGTAGAAATAAATACATAAACTTAGTTTTTTACACTAAGCTAAAACACTAGGACACTAATTGGTGCAACACGACTTGTGACTGGACACCTAGCCAAAATGATGATTTTAGCATAGGAGACCAATGTGGGGTGACACACTACTTTAACTAACTTTCTAGGGTCTTTACACTAGTGAGGGGTGAGGTTCAACACGGCTAAAACTCAAAATAGCACAAAAAGTTGCAAGTCGTAATTAATCCATAAATAAATCAAATGATCATTGTTAATTATAGAAATTTATTATAATTTTTCTGGAATTTATTAACCAGTATAAGTATTTTATAAAAATCAGTTTTTCTAAGTATACAGAAAATGAGTTTTGGTTTCATATGCCAAACTAGTGGCAAAAATGTAAATTAAATACTATAAAAATTATACTAAATTAACATAGTATCTAAATACTATTTTTCCAGAATTTTAACAGTACTTTAAGTATTTTTAGAAAATCAAAAATAGCATTGCACACAATTAAAATTAAATAATTAATTATCTGCGTATTTTGTCCATGTACATAATTTGAACCAAAGTTCAAATACAGGACCCAAGGCCATGAATCAAGTCCAATATGACTTGTACAGGTCTTGAATGTGTGAAAACACATTTGGGCCCAAAAACCCATGCTAGGCTTGGACACCAAATGGTTGTAGTAATTTAAATATACTAAAATACAAATTGGTAAAAGTGCAAAATAAATATTAATATTTTAATAAGGCAAAATTATACATAGTAGTTATAAAAATATGACAATTATTTTATAAAGATAATTTACACTAGGTAGAGTGAAATACATATATAAAATGTATATCTACAATATTTATATTTATATATAAATATATAGACATTTACATAATGGATATATACATACATATGTTAAAAATACATATATATATATAAGAAAAATACTTAACTATAAAGTATATATATATATACAAATATTGTATACATATATATAATAGTATATATATATAATAATATATATATACACATGAACATTTTTTTTTTTACACATGAACATATATACATATTATAATAAAGTACTAAATATAACATATATATATATATATATATATATATATATATATATATATATATATATATATATATATACATATATATATATATAAATACAATATATATATATATATATATATATATATATATATATATATATATATATATATATATATAAATAAATATATATATATATATATATATATATATATATATATATATATATATATATATATATATATATAATACAGTATAATAATACATATATATATATACAAATATATGTATATACATATATATAAATATATATATAAATAACAGAAAAAAGAAAAAGAAAAAGGAAAAGAAAAAGAAATGGAAACAGCAGTAAGGGGGGCTCGAACTCGAGCCAGAGAGCGCGCGCGGGGGGGAGGAGGTTTAGACTAGGTCGGGCTGGCCAGGGGGTCAGCCCGCTGGTTATGTTAGGATTAGGTTTAGGTTTAATTTATTTAGGATTAAGCAATTTAATAAATAAAAAAAATATAATTACAGTCCTGTGTCCTGACAGTTAGGGACACAGGAGTCTAAGTGTCCGGGTCGATTTCGACACGCACGACACGAATCTGCCGTGTCCAATCCTACTCTCGTGCTCGCCAGGACACGGCAAACCACATACGTGTGCACGAGACTCACACAACACGATTCGACACTTGCCACTTACGTGTCCGGCGGTTGGGGGAGTTTCGGGTGTGCTGGACGGCGGAGGAGTGGTCGGGACGGTGGCGCTCGGGTGGCGCTGGGTGCGGCTCGTCGCGGCACGTCGAATGGCGGTGGTGGCGACCGACGATGATGGTCGGTGAGGCGACGCTAGGGTATGCCGGAGTTAGGGTTTAGGACCTAAGGTTTTTGCCGAAGAAGAAGGACTACGGCGGTCGTAGGCGGTCGTGGTGGTGTTTTAGGGTTAGGGTTAGGCCTGGGGAAGAAGGAGGGGGGTTTTATAGGTCGGTCAAGGCGGTGGGTCGGCCGGGAAAGGCGGCGGGTCGTCGGGCCAGGTGGCCGATCGGTCGTGGGGGGGTTAACGTCGGAATTGCATCTAGGCCCCTAGTTTTTAGGATTTTACAGTAGGCCCCTAGCCATAGCTAAATGCAAAAACAAATTTGCATAACCCATCCCGCACTGTTTATGTGCAAATAAAATTTGCACATAATAATTGGGAAATTGCAAACCAATATTTAAACAATTCAATTAATTGCAAAACTCAATTAAAATATTTTAGAAAATTACAAATTGATATTTTAAGCTTTAAAAATTATTTAAAAATTATTTAAAAATTCTAGAAAATTCCTAAAAATCATAATAAATATTTTAAGGCTAAAAATGACATTAATAATTAATTAACACTAATTAAATAAAACTTTAAAAAACAGGGGCTTACAAATAATATCTTATTTTGTGCCATATTGACTTCTTTTATTTGATCTTTCTTCAGGATGCCGCCGAAGACTAGATCCCAGCGCTCTGCACCCACAGCAGCTTCTGAGAGATCTGCTACCTCTCGACCCCATGTTCAGGCTGCAGGAGTTGCTCATACTACTTCTTCCATTCATGTGGAAGTTTCATCTGCTTTCGGGGGTGCTCCTCTACCTGTGTAGAGGACTATTCTTGTGGAGCCAGAGGGTGTTTCTTTACCACCTCCAGCATCGACTGATGTACCGTAATATTTGCATTGTTCTAGCAAATAATGGAGACCCAGATAGCCCAGGCTGAGGCATAGTAGCGACAGGCTGAGATGATGCCCCAGAATATTGAGAGTGCCCACCAGTTGGCATTAACTGCAGTCGAAAAGGTGGTATTTGTCCAGCCTCATGGTGCTTCCGTTCAGCAGCAGCCGAGGTCGGGTACCGTAGTGGACTTCAATAGGATGTCGCCTCGGGAGTTCAAAGGCACCGAGGGAATACTCGATGCAGATGACTGGCTAGAGGATATTGAGAGAATTCTGCGCTTGGCTCAGATCCCTGAGAGTTTGCAAGTTGAGGTAACCGGCAGTCAGATGTTTGACATTGCACTCACATGGTATCGCACGGAGCCCAGGCTCGTCGTGACTAGACTTACTTAGGAGGCCTTCAAAAAGCTTTTCAAGGAAAAGTTCTTTCCTGACGTAGCTTTGGGGGCCCGGAAGAGTCAGTTCCTTGGCTTGGTTCAGGAGAGCTTGTCAGTCGACGAGTACGACGATGAGTTTTCCCGTCTGAGCCCCTTTGCAAAGAGCATGGTTCAAGATCCAGGAGATCGGGCCTAGAAGTTCAAGAAGGGCCCGAATAGAGAGGTCAGGTTGCGCACTTCTGAGCGCCCTACAGCTACTTTCGAGGATATTATAATGGATGCCCAGATTGCTGAGGAGGACTTGGACCTCAGGCCCAAGAGAGGCAGCAATGTTTTGAGGGGTGCTAGTGGTAGTATGGGATCGGCAAAGCATCCCCATATTTAGAAGAGAGCCTTCCAGCCCCAAGAGGAGTATCACCCACCAGCTGGAGCTTCGGTTCAGCACATCCTCAGAGGCAGAATCAGCCGGTGCCCACTTGTGCCTACTGCAGGAAGTTAGGACACACTTAGTATGTTTGTTGGAGGAGGCAGAAGGAGTGTCTGTTCTATGGATCTACTGCACATCAAATGAGAGATTGCCCTACTACACCTCTATTTGGTGGAGCCCAAGTTCAGAGAGATGGAGCTAGGCCACATGTGGCACAACATCATCCCCACGCCAGTAAAGGGAGATACCCTAGCAGGGCAACGCTTTTGCATTGACGATTGAGGAGGTCGATGCTACATGTAATGGGTTAGCATATTTTATTTTGTTCTATTCTTTCCTTCCTTTTCTATTGGTTGTTTTGAGTGCTTTATTGGTACCTTGTAGATTGCTTGTGCCATAGTATAGTTAGTATAGTTAGTAGTAACCCATATTCGAGATTGCAAAATCAAGACCATAACTATGCATGTTTTTTTTAATAGAATTGTATGATTTTAGATAGGACTTTCTTGGACAATGATTGTTGGGCTTGACCTAGAGAAGAGTACAAGTAACCTAAATTTCGAGGACGAAATTTTTCTAAGGGGGTAAGATTGTCACTACCATATTTCTAGAAGGGGTATTTTTGCCATTTTCATATTATTTAAATTTTTTGAATAATTATTATAATTATATTATTGATTGGCGAACTAGCCTATCTATTAGACTTGGTGTTAGTGGACCCAACTAGACTTGACATGACCCATTGGCTCAATTAATTAGAGTAGTCATGATTAGACTAGTTAATTAGTCATTTCCTTTAGATTAAAGAATAGAATATTCTCGTTAGTTGTAGAGATTCCATTTATGACATGGAGAGGGGCTTTTAAGTCTTATTATCTATTCCTGAAACCTAACCCTAACCCTAATAGGAGTCTATATAAACCTCTTATTCATTAATAGCCTCCATTTTGCCTTCTTAATTAATTTATTCCAAATTGGAAGCAAACCCTAATCCACCAATTCGATCCCAAATCTTACCCTTTTTATTTTTATTCCAAGGAGGCTAAGGAGCTTGTCATTGCTAGAGGAGCACTTTAGGAGGGAAGCTTTGGTGTGGAGCTTGCTAGAAGGAGGTGTCCATCCATCTCCTTGTGTCCATATGGTGTGCTACATTGGAAATCCATCTCCCAATAGGTATACCTCTATTTTTTCCTATTTCTAGACTCCAATGAACGCATTGGACCATTAGGAACCCACCCATGGACTAGGAGTACCTATAGGAGGAAAAACTAGGCTACAATGACCCTTTATGTAGAAGTTATAGTAACTTTTTGTGCTATTTTAGGGAAAATCTGAGAATGGTGCACCAAGTGCTTGTCATATGTATTAATAGGTCTATTTAGATTAATTTTGTTGTGTTTGGCAGATACGTGTCCACAATTAGATACAAGTAGGCCGTATCATGATATGGTGGGACACGGAGTCAATTTGGGAGTTTTTTCCTCTGACACTTGTAGCACACATGTCCAATTCTTCATGACACTTGGCACTAGCTATAGATTGCTCTAGATAGGCTCTAATTTATGTTTTAGGCATGCTCATGTGAATTGGATAGGTTCGAACAATGTTTGGTATATGTATATTGGGCGTATCACAAGCTTGTACACCAAGTGTTCGATATGTGTCCCCCCAAAAGGATTTTCGTGTCCTTTTTGAGTCGTGATTGGATGTATGTGTCCTAAATAGGATACGTGGTGTTGTGTCATGGTATCTCATAATACACACGGTTAGATTTGGATATTGGCTTGATATTGGTAATATATGGGTATGTTATCAAAGAAATTTATGTAAGAATATTTATATTTGGGGGAAATGGGATTAATATATATATTGTGTGTATATATATGTATTGTATAAATGTAAACATGTGTATATGTGTATGTGTATATATATATATTGCTATGTGTGGGTGTGCATACATATGCCTATGTGTGTGTATAGTGTATCAGTCACTTGGGTGTCAGTAGATATCTATATGTGTGCATAGATGTGTGTGTGTGTATGTGTATCTATATATAGATAGGTGTGTGTGTGTGTATATATACATAGAATTATATGTGTGATGGTGTGTAGTGTGGGAGTAGATAGGTGAAAGGAGGATCTATTAGCAGTCAATAGATTTGGGATTGCTAGCAGTATCATGAAGGGGGCTCGGGTATGCAAGCAATAGCAGCAACACTAGTGGCATAATGGTATGGAAGTTGGTAGAGTGTGTGAGGAGTTTATGCAGGTTCAGGAATTGGTATGTGTTAGTGTAAGGGATTTAGACAGCAGTGCAGCTACAGCAAGAATGAAATAGGACAACAACATGTTGCAATTCCTGTAGTTGGACTGAATGCAGAGAAGGCTGTTGGACTGAATGCAGTAAAGGCAGTTGGACGGGATATAGAAAATCATTGGGTGAATAGAAAATAGGAGGGGGGTTCTTTTGTAGACATAACAGCAGATGAAGGGGGCAGGATATGTAGTAGCATACTGCTCTGTAACAATGCAATAGGCAGCAATGCAGGTAGCTTATAAGCTTGTGCAGTAAGGGTTAAGCAGGGGCTTGTGATAGCAGTAGTAGTAAAATAAACATAAACATCAGTAGGAGCATCGGTAGGTAGCACCATTAGCACACAGCAGCAAGAGGAAGTGGTAGCAGTTTAGGATGAGATTGTAGTCCCTGTGTGGGTTTAAGAGTTACGTGTGTATCTTAGTGTCAAGTAGGTGACAACTAAGGTGCATAAATATATGTTTATAGGTAAATGTGGGATTTAGGAAACCTATGTGAGTGTCTTATATGGAAGGGATTACATATGGGCAATAGTTAATAGGGGTACATG
Organism: Iris pallida; assembly: GCA_029216955.1. Classification (NCBI taxonomy): domain Eukaryota; kingdom Viridiplantae; phylum Streptophyta; class Magnoliopsida; order Asparagales; family Iridaceae; genus Iris; species Iris pallida. The sequence continues at coordinate 63,090 of JANAVB010011722.1, read as the reverse complement.
TAAGAGTGCAAGTATGAACAAGTTATAGTATGATATGGTAAGGTATGGCTTGGTATAGGTCATTAGAGAGTATGGTTATGGGATCGGTAAAGGATATTAGGTAAGGGTATAGAGGTACTAGAATATCTTGGTATGTGATGTCAAAGAGATAAAATCATGAGTTTACCATTGGACTTATATACCAATGGGCAAGGGTAGATACTATAGGTCTTCATATATATATAGAAATAAGGCATTAAGATGCATAGTACACTACATAGGGTAAAGTCATGGGTTAGAGTCAACCTATAGGATAGTCGAGACCTAGAATCGACTCGACATGACTAAATAGACCCACCAAATAGGCAAGACGTAGTTTTACTCGATTGACCTAGTTGATCCTAGAAACAAGGTATTGACCTAGTTTGACTTAGAAATGACTTAGAGTCCTAGTATTAAGCTAGTATAGCATGTTTATGATTACAAAACACAAAATTGACATTGATATTCCATATTTAGGTCTTCTAGACACTGTTTCGGATAATGTTGATACGCCATCCCAGATTTCAGGTGAGTACATTCTCTGATAGTTTCTATTATTTGATAATTTCTTTGATTCCGGTCTATAGTATTATATTACTTGATTCTTGACACAATGAAAACACGGATTGGTATTTTATGGATTCACTCTTATGCGACACGTGTGTCATACTTGTCTGACCTCTACATTAGGACTCACTACTGGCATCACTTACTTTATCTGGCTGGTCTCATACTTGATTTGCGTGTCAGGACTTGGATTCATTTATAATAGTCGGACAGAGAAATACTTGAGTAGACATGTAAACATTCCTAAAAATCTGGAACCACCCCTACTGGTCTAATATGAAAAGATAGCAGTCACATACCTCACGTGCGATGAGCCGTATTACCCCTAGTCATTTACATATCGAAAGACGTATTTTAAAATACACTAGTTTAGTTACCTTCTTGCTGGTTTACATTATACTTGCTGGACACATCATATCTTTCTTAGTTTAGTTCTTCTTTTATTTACTGTTCTAATTGACGTGCTCTCTTGATTCACCATGCTTGCTTTTCATTGCCCTTTATTTAACTGTTGTTTTATTTTATTTCCAGATTTAGTTTTTTCTACTTATCTTGTATTACTTACTATAACTATTTTATAGTCTTTATCATCTAATTGAACTGTTGTTAGAGGTGTGCTTCGCTCCAATTCTGATTGAATAATATATTTTTAGAGGACTTGGAGGATTCGTGTCCGACATATTACAGACCACATGAGGTTGAGGGTGCGGCCTTGGACCCAGTAGCTCAGGAGTGATTGTCGGGAGGTCTAGCCGGAATCACTAGTTACCTTAGTTAATTTTCATTAGCATTTTGGTACTGGATTTGTTTTCGGCTTATATTTGAGACTTGGATGTTGGGTATTATTATTGTTGTGGGATGTTGTTGCTGTTTAGACTATATGGTTATGTTAGACTTCTTTGATATCTTATCGTGCTTTAAATATGTGATTGAGTATTATGTTGATTTAATTATCTTGTACTCCTTATGGAGTTGAGATATTACTGACTGCTTGAGTTTATAAATTGTGTGAGATGCTAGATAGTTATTGATAACCTAGACAGCATTCTACTACCGCTGCTACGACATAGGCTGGACAAACCCACATACTCGTGCCGCTATACCGGGTGCATGTCGTGACAAAAAGTCAGCGCATGCTTCTGGTTCATTGTTGGCACAACCATCTGGGCGTGCATGGCCCGTGCTGCCTTGGGCCTCTTTGCACCATAGCTCACTGGCACATAGTACAAAGAGTCCAAGTTTTCCTTCTCTCCATGTGGTTGGGTCGAGGAGATAGCATGGTAAGAGATTCTGTTGAAAACATACCACTTTTCATGCGCATATGACTTAATGCACCGTGGGGTGGATGCACTTTTCTTCTTTTTTGTGCCTTTTCTTATGGACGCAGGGGCTGGGGGCCAGCACTGTGCTTTCCAGAGGCATGCGCCGATTCTGAAGCAGCATTGGCTCCTTTTCCAGAGCCAGAGGGTTGAACAACCCGTACATCAAAAATAACATGTGCATGCCATAATGTGTGCCTTCAATCACAGATACGGGAGGCACATCCCCCGCAGTTATTAGGCTAGGCTCACTGGCCTTAGCAACCCAAGTCATGCAGGTCTTCTTAGGCTTTACTAGCCTTTGTGAGGAGCTCGGGTTGTCACCGGAGAGTAGTTCCTTGAAAGCCTGCTGATCGAAGCGTACGACCAGTATCTTTTATGAAGACTCGAGCATATTAACGTCAGATTGCGTCATCGTCTTTTCGTCAGAGGAAAAGGCAGTCCCCAGCAGATTCGCTAATTTGTTTGCCATGAACAAAAAATATATGAACTTTTATATTACAAATGAGAAAGAAGTACAAGAGAACTCATAAACAGAAGATCTAAGTATAATTATTGATTTTGGAGAAGTATGACGATGGAGATCGAATACTACAGTGCTTACAAAGGCAACGACATTTAGAAAAATTACCAACAATATGGAATTAGAAAAAAAACATTTCTTTCCAACAGCAAATCTCACCAGTGATTGTCCATAAAAAGTGCTATAGCAGCAGTAGCATTATATGCCAACACAAGATTGACGTTCAAATCTCTTTCTCATTTCCATCATCATCAAAGTCACTCCAAATTAGCAAATTTGGAAATAAAAGCCAGCAGAGTACCAAATATAAAATTTCAAGGAAAAAAAGTTAAGCAAGAAGTGAAACAAACAAAGGTAGCGTAGAGAGGGAGCAACCTACTTTCCTACTATAGGAATAAATTGTAGTACATAAGAAGAAGCAAAGAGCATCAATTAACTGATACGTTGAAAAAAAAGAAGCAAAGAAGCAACAAAGAAGCAATGACCATAGGAATATATTGTACTCTCATGAGCAAACCCAGAAGATACAAACCGACTGCATCATTAGTATCTCCATATCGCACATATTTTCTTCGTAACCTAAAAAATTAGAAGCCACAAATTGAAGCAGCCACAAATTGAAATGAACTAATAAAGGCTGAGAAAATATTATACAAAATGTGTACTGAAAAACAAGAACAATTATTTTACACTAGAAGTCCTAGTAATGTAATATAAAAAATCATAATATATATAAAGTAGGGCTCAGAGATTTGTAGAAATGTTGCAACATGTGTTTCGCCCATGTTGACAAAAATATCAAAGCCAATCGGAAAACTCACTGATACTCAAAGCCGTGATACTCAGAAGTTAAAGGCAGCATATATAGAACAACATAATCACAAAATTGCCCAGAGATAATTAAAGCCCAAACAAAACAGATTAAAAACCTTCTTGATACTCAAAAACAGAGGCAACATCATATATATAGAGAGGAAGAACCAAGTATGAAGGGAACAACCAACTATAGTAATACCACTAAAAACTTCATGATACTAAAAAACAGAGGCAATAACATACATAAATTTCAGCAAACTCAGTCCTCATCATAGCCCATAGAAAAACTCATATTATGGTTCAAAAGAAATACTATTTTCCAGAAAAAAAAATATACGCACAAAGTACTCCCAATCGAAGGTGCTGCTTGGCATCATATGATGCCTAGTTCATCTATCAGGCCACATTCCACATGAAAAAAAATTATACTCCCAACCTTGAGTATCAGAAACCAAGCATCATAGCCCAGAAGATGAAAAATTCATGAATAAGTCAAAAAAATTATACTCCCAACCTTGAGTATCATTTTATACTCCCAACAATTCAAATCCATCGACACAGTTGTACTAGTTAAAGAAAAAGATAAATGCATAAAGTACGAGAGTACATATAATAAAGTGTGAGCAAGTTCACATGTGACACTTCCAAATAACATATCTGTTTTCTTTCAACTAACACTTAGGACTCTTCAATTTGTTTAGTAATCTTCAAACTGTTTGGAAAAAACCTCCATCGTTGAGATTAATCTTCGATCTGTTTAGTGAAACATTTAAATTAATTAATAAGAGAAAAAAATGGGATATATGTATATACAAAATTGATAAATGATTACTATCAAATACTAATTATTTAAATCATCTGAAGTCACCTTCTCACAATCATGTCTTACATAACTTTCCCCATCAAGGTTCGGATCAAGTTGTAGTGCATCTAATGGTGCACATGGCATGTACGCACTATCTTCAAAACTTTCTAATTCATAAAAACCTCGTGGTGGTGCTCTTAGAACAGCGTACCATGTGATACATCACAATCTCTTGAATAAAATACTTGTTTTGCTTGTGATGCTAAAATAATGGATCTCTTTCAAATTGACTTTGCCCTTGGTGAAGGTTAACCAATGTAAATCCCTCTTCAACTTTGACACCATTATCTATGTTTGCCCAATCACATTGAAATAAAGGAACCTGGATATTGTAGTAATCAAGTAAAATTATGTCTCTAATAACTCCATAATAAGAAACTCTTCCAATGACATGAGATGTGTCTCTTGCACTGGATCGACAAATTGTTTCGGCTTCAATTGAAACACCACTGTTTTGTGTGCTTTTCTCGGCATCTTTTGTATGAAATCGATGACCATTGATGATATAACCTGAGAATGACATTACATCCTTTTTAGGTCCACATGCTAGCCACCTTAATGTGCTTGAAATAGTGTCAACTTGGCCCATTTTGACTTTATTTGCTAGCCATCCTATAAAAGACTCTGTATGTCTCTTTGTAGCAAACTTTCATTCTTCAAAAGGCGCCCATCCAAATGCTTAAGTTCCTCTAAATGCATTATGGTATTAAGTATAAGTACATGAGAACTTAGAAAGTGAAAATTTTAAATGAAAATAAGTTACAATTTGGTATCATACTTACTTAATGTACGGTTCAACTTCAGAACTGTTGAACAAAACAGTACGATGAGCTATCTCTAACATGTCAGAAGACATACTCCTTGTTTTACCCTTAGAAATTGGCCTCCCTTCTCCCATAGTTTCATTCTCAAAAATCATTGCGTCTATATTGAGCTCCAATTTCACTAGCTTGCTTTATGTATCCACGACAAAAACTTGAGCACTCTTCAGCAAGATACCTTTCTGCTATACATCCTTCAGGCCGTGAACGATTTCTAACATATCCTTTTAGTACCTTCATAGATCTAATTAAAAGATACTGTTAGAAGAGTATAGAATAATTTATAAGTTCATTATAAGTTTAAAATATATGTTGTTACCTCTCAAAGGGATACATCCAACGAAAATGTACTGGCCCACCAATTCGAGCTTCTCGTGCAAGATGAATTGTGAGATGCACCATAACATCAAAAAATGATGGAGGAAAAAATCTTTCTAATAAGCACAAAGTTTCTGCAACTTCAGTTTCGAGTTGTTCCAATCTGTTTTTATCGATCACTCTTTGACATAATTCATTAAAAAATGAACAAAGTCGAAATATTGCAGTTCTCGCACCCTTTGGTAGAAGTCCTCTTAATTGCTACTGATAACACTTGTTGAAGTAGAATGTGATAATCATGAGACTTGAGGTTTAAAATCTTGGAATCTTTTAATGACACATGATTTGAAATGTTGGAACTGTAACTATTAGGCAATCGTAAATTTGCAAGCCTTGCACAAACAATTGCTTCTCTGACTTCGATAAATTAAAAGAGCCCGCTGCCCATCGAAACTTATCCCCTATTTTTTCAGCATGTAATTCTTACCTTATGCCCATTTCTGCCATATCTCTACGAGAATTTAGCCCATCCTTTGTTTTCCCTTTTATACTCAAGAGTGTACCAATAATGCTCTCATAAATGTTCTTCTCAATGTGCATCATATCTAAATTATGTCGCAATAGCAAACTCTGAAATGTCATATAAAGAAAATATAATAAATTCAGAAATTAAAATTATTTTATTTTTAGAAAGAGATATATATAGAGAAAGAGATAATGATAGTACCTTTCAATAAGGTAACTCAAAAAAAATTGATTTCTTCTTCCAAGGCCATATTGAATCATTACTTGGTTGTTCTTGCTTCTTCTTTCTTTTCTTCTTTTCTATTTTGGTTTACCCCAATTATTGACATGGTTCTTTACCACATCAAAAACTTGTGAACCTGTTAGTGCTCTAGGCTTCCCTCTATGTTCTTCATTTCTATCAAACCAAGACTTTTTTGATCTAAATGGATGATTATGCGCGAGAAACCGTCTATGGTCCATGTATACATGCTTTTGACAATTAGCCAACCGTCTTGAAGATGTCTCAATTCCACATATTGGACAAGCTGCTCTACCCTTTATGGAATATCCGGATAAATTTTCATAGGCTGGAAAGTCATTTATTGTCCACATTAGAACGGCCTTCAAATTAAATATGGATTTGCTGAATGAATCAAAAACATTCACACCATTGGTCCATAACTCTTTCAAATCTTCTATAAGTGGCTCCAAGTATACATCTATGTCATTTCCTGGTTGCTTAGGTCCGGGGATCAATAACGTCAGCATCAAGTTTTCCTTTGACATGCATAGGGAAGGAGGCAGATTATAAGCAACCAAAATCACAGGCCAACAACTATATTGAGTACTACGATCACCGAAAGGATTAAATCTATCCGATGCAAGGCCAAGCCTAAGATTACGCGATCAGATGCAAACTCGGGCCACTTGCTATCGATCATATTCCATGCCATTGAATCAACAGGGTGCCGCATCTTTCCATCCTGACTTTTGTGAGTGTCATGCCATCTTAGTTGTTCAGCCTTCTCGGATGATTTAAACATTCTTCTAAATCTTGGTATTATAGGAAAGTACCTCAATACCTTTGCAGGAACTCCATTTTGAATCTTATTGGTGCGCACATCAACTTTCCACCGTAAAGCCCCATATTTTGGACATGTCTCCATATGTTCATTTTTCTTTCTAAATAAACAACAATCATTAACACAAGCATGTATCTTCTCATAGCCTAGATCGAAATCCTTAAGTAGCTTCTTTACTGAATATAAAGAATCAGGAAGCTTATTGTCTTGAGGTAGAATTTTGCCAAGCATCTCAAGAAGTTCATTAAAACGCTGTCCGTAAGACTATGTCTAGCTTTGTATTTATATAGGGCAACGACTACAGCCATCTTTGTGTAAGTAGATACACCATATAAAGGAAGTTCAGCATCCTCCACAAGATTTGCATAATGTGGCTCTCTTCTTTGATATGCAGGTTCCACATTAATATCATTGTCATCAAAAAAATCATCTTCAATATTTGCATCTCTGAACATTTTATATGCCTCGGATATTTCAAAATCTTCGTCTCTAGTTGCAGTAGAACTTTCTCCGTGAAAGACCTATTTATCATATGTAGGATCCATCCCAAATATGACTAAGTGCTCATAAACCGTATCAAAATGGTGAAATCGATGACTTAAACAACGACAACAAGGACATTAAATTTTTTCTGGATTTCCCTTGCTAGCTTGAAATGTATCAACAAACTTCGTGCTCCATTTTGATATGCTTGTGAATCTCTACAAACAAAGACAAACCCCCACACATAATTTTATACTAATAAAAAGCAACAAGTATGCCAATGTTTATTGTTTTAAAAATAAATATTAACCTTTTAAACTGTACCCAACCTTTGTCCATTGTGTATGACCCACTTGTACGAATTATAACCTGCTAAAGACCTCCATTAAATATATACGAGGCAGATAAGAAGGTTCATAAAGCATTCCATAAGGATTCCTACAAATGAATCCAATTAAAATGTATCGTGTTTAATTGTTCTAGTGATATTAGACATATAAAATGTATCGTGTTTGATTAAGAATGTATCTTGATTAAGTATGGGTTGTTGGCTTGTATCAGAGAGCAATAGTGCCATTGGGCCATTGGCCAATGTTGTGAGGAGAGGTGTAATGGCAGCAGGGGGTTTTGGTACCAATTTTAAGGTGTATATATATATATATATATATATATATATATATATATATATATATATATATATTCTTCCTGTATCAGAGATTTGGGAGTGTGGTTGGTTTGGCCATTGTTTCAGTCTTGCTTTTGGGTGTTGGCCAAATGGCCTTTGGCTCATGACACTAGACCATAGAGTGTAGGCATTGGTTATCAGAGGTAAGGACTTGAGTGTTAGTATCAATAGGCATGAGGATTTATGTATCAGTGGTGGTATCAGAGTTAGTATCAGTAAAAAAAGGGGCGAGCATGTGTTAGATAATGTAGGTATTGAGGAGGATGCAATGGTGGGTTAGTGTTAAGGCCAGGTTAGTAGAGTAGGCTTGTGTGTGTACTCCACTGTGGTAGGTCAGTGAGATTTGAGAAGAGTTGGTTCAGTGATGAGATTTTAGCAGAGTAGTTGTATCTATAAGTTCTAGTGTATATATATAGAGGTTTATATATACGTGTTTACATGTGTGGATAAGTTATATATATATATATATATATATATATATATATATATATATATATATATATATATATATATATATATATATATACATACTTGTAGCAGCAAATGGTGTTGGCCAAGGGGTCACTTGGCCATGTTGCAATGTGGCAACAGTGGCCCTTTGGCATCGCAGTATCAGAGGGTGTCTATTTTGGTATCAGGTATTAGATATAGTGAAGCCCCTTTATTTGTGATTTGGGCTATGAGCCATTTGGGTTTGTTAGCTTCAGAGAGTAGCAGAGAATGAGTGAGGGGCAGGGCTAGCCTTAGCAGCAGCAGGGGGTCCTACTCTGCAGGCAAGCAAGCACCTACAGCAGTGGCAGCAGCTTGGATTGCAGTAAGAAATTGCAATGCATTGTAATTGCAGCACATGCAAGAGCAGCTGCATGCCATAGCATGGGATAACCCTTGGTTAGTGTGGTTTGAGCCACATGGGCAGTGAAGAGTATTTGAGGGGTAGTGCTCTGTTGAAGGACACTTAGGCCTGGCCTTGTGAGGCCTGCCTAAGTGCAGTGGGACATGGTCCCTTGGCTACAACAGATGTAAGGGAGGTAGAGAATAGGAGATGTGTTAGGCAAAAGTGCTTGGGTTTTAGGAAGAATGTTAATAAGTATCCTGTTGGTAAGGAGATACCTAGGAGTACATGTTAGTGTTACCTATAGTGGTGTCTTGATGTATCAGTTAGGAAAATGGTTTTGGGACCATATATGTGATATGAGCCCCTTTGTTTGAGTCAGACATGAGTGCCTTGAGAGAAAGGATACATGTAAGTGACAGTATATAGATGTGTGTTAGAGTTTGGTACATGGTTGTGTGGGGGTGTCCTACAGGAAATAGGAGAGGTAGGTATTAGCAGCAGGTAAAGTGAGGGCAGAGGCATATAGAGTGGTGTATGGAGGTAGGGTTCAGTCCAGGTGCACAAGTGTATGGGGGTGTCCTACAGGAATGTATCATGACAAAAGTTATAAACTATTAGAGTACCAAAGGATAATGATCTATACCTGGGTCTCCCGAGTATGGCCTCCTCAAAGGAAGGGTGACAGGATAATTTAGTAAGGAGGGAAAGTATCTAAAATTAAGGTGCCTCCTTGTCCAAAAGAAACTTGAACTGGGACAACTTCACTTATATCATAGAAATAAGGAATAGATCTACACATGTAAATTAATAAAAATGGTCAGAACTATATATTTCACCAATAAATGATATAGAATTAGTATAAGCCAACAGGAAGCATTTCCTAATTTTTTTTCAAGGGTGATACAAGAAACAAATTTTCGTTATATAATCATTGAATTAAGAAAGAGAACAAGATCTAAACAGGAACAAACTGGCATATAGGAAACACATATACTCTAAAAATATGGGTTGTATAGTGTCCTGACCATGTCTCGTATGACGTATTTGTGTTCGTACAACATATCTGCGTATGTGCCTCTAAACCACTTAAATATTTTATTACTTGAAAAGTTACTTTTTTGTTCTTCAAACATCCTTCATGTTTCCATCTTCTACAAAATTGAACTTTATAGCGGCCCGTCTCTAGCAGTCCAATGCAAGTGCTCATAAATGATCACCAATTCTTAACCTTTGTCGTCAAATTCATAAGTTAATTAGTTGTAGTGTAAGAACTTGCAAGAACTTCATAAATGATATTTTTCAACAGTACACAATAGTAGTGCTTCAGCCTTTAGGAAGCACAAACACACTAAAAACTGGTATCATTAGACATATAAAATGTATCGTGTTTAATTGTTCTAGTGATATTAGACATACACTACCAAAATACACTCAATTAGCGACGGATATTTAGCGACAGAAATTTTCCGTCGGTGTTAGCGACGGCTTCGTGGCTGCTCAGCGACTGTGTACCGATTACACGCCTTTGCCATTTTTTATTTTAATTTTAGGGGGAGGAAAGGTCGCACGTCCATCGCTAGACTGTCGGAATTATAGCGACGGCTCCCCAGTCGTCGCTAAGTAGTCGATTATTTGGCGGGAATTGTGTAGATAATTGGCGGGCCATATCTTCGACTATGTAGCGACGGATATTCAGTCGGATAATCAATAATAGCGACTACTTAGCGACGCATTATGGGTAGTCGCTATGCCGTCGCTAAATTTACGTTCCAGACTTAATGAAAAGGCGGGGGAAACTTTTAGCATTCCCCCCAAATTCAATCTCTCTCCTCTCTCTCTCTCTCTCTCTCTCTCTCCCTCTCTCTCTCTCTCTCTCGCGCGCGGCTTCGGTGAACGGCGTCGGCATCCTCTCCTCTCTCTCTTCCAAAGGTAATCCCCTCTCTCTCTCTCTCTCTCTCTCTCTCTCTCTCTCGATCTCTCTCTCTCTCTGTGTCACGGTGTCGACGTAGGGCAGCAGGGGCGATGGGCTTGGAGACATTCGGGCTTGGGGCGGGGGCATCGGGGGCTGGGCGGCTGGCTTGGGGCGGGGGCGTCGGGGGCTGGGTGGCTGGCTTGGGGCGGGGGCGTCGGGGGCTGGGCGGCGGGCTTGGAACGGGGGCGTTGGGGGCTGGGCGGCGAGCTTGGGACGGGGCATCGCGGGCTGGGCGGCGGGCTTGGGGCGGGGGCGTCGGGGGCTGGGCGGCGGGCTTGGGGCGGGGGGCGTTGGGGGCTGTGTCACGACCCGCACCCTGTATAGGGGCACGAGAAGTGGGTACGTCCAGCCTACGCCGCAGTGTCGGCGGTAGAACGCTGTCCTAGGTTGCTAACTAATCTCATGCAGTGTATATAATGTACTTGCCAAGATCTCAACTCCGAGAGGAAGACAAGTAAAAGATATGATATACTCAATCACAATCTAAGCACGATAAGATAACACAGAAATCTAGATACCAACTAACAACAACAGAAATTTAAACTACTAAAATAATAACAACATGATCTCAAACAAAACTCTAATACAACTCAATATCTCAAGTTTAATACAAACAAGCTCAAAACATGAAAGCTAAGTAAGTCTACTAGCTAAACTCCTGAATCACTCCTGAGAGTCGGAGCCAAAGGTAGCTAATCCCTCACCAGGTCCATGGTAAGAAGGGCATGTGTCGTCAGGGGTATCATCTGTAATATTTTCAACAGGTCCAATCAGGACAGGAACGAGCACATCTCATCTAGAAATCCCAAGTAAATGACAAAGACTATAAAGCAGTTTTTAGACAGTTATACAGATGAGCATGGCAGTTTTATACAGGTAAAGATATAGAGAAACAGTGAGGGTACAAGGAAAGTAAAGTAACTAACAAGAGAAGAAATCATGGCAAAGAAGACTGTAGTAAACTAGCTGAACTAGAATAACATGGTATAAGTCCAGACAGTATAAAAGGTAATCCCAGTGTGAGTCTAGTCCATATAATCCAATACTAGATGATTCCAGTACAAGATGAGTCCAGTAAAATGAGTCCAGAAGTGATCCATGATTCCAGGGTAAGTCCAGACTATACTCTAACAGTGTGTTTTAAAATACTGAGATCAACATGTAAACGGCTAGGGGTAATCAGGCACATCGCACACTCGGCCAAGTGTGGGATGGCTAGCATTCCAGAATAGTTCCAAGGGAGGTGGTTCCAGATTTTAGGTATGTTCACATGTCTACTCAAGTATTTCCCCGCCCACAAATGAATCCATAATCCAACACTACAACCAGTATGAGTCCAGCCAATGATTCCAGAAATGATTCCAGAAATGGTTCCAGTAGGGTGATGCCAGTAGTGATTCCAGATATAGAGGCCAGACATAAATAAATGAGTGTCGCATGTAATGGATCCAACAATACCAATCGTGTTTGTACAGAGAATCATATATAGCTATCTAGAACTGAAATACAGTAAATGACAAGTAATGAAAGAACTATCAGAGAATGTACTCGCCTGACACTCTGGATGAGTAGTGTAATATCAGATGTCTGTACCAGGGTCACAATGTCCTAAAATAGAGTAATACAGTTATGACATGTCCATAATGAAGGTAAATGAAATCTACAATGCAATCTATATGAATTCTAAGCCAATCTAGGTCAAAGTCAAACTTGGTCAACTCTACAGTCAAACTAAGTCAAATCAAATCATACTAGGTCACAGGAAATCAAACTAAGTCAAATAGAGTCAAACAAGGTCAAACAAGTCAAGGTTAGTCAAATCTAGGTTAAAGTCAACTCCTGGTCAACACTCTAATCAAACTAGTCAAATACTAGTCAACATGATCAATCTGGGTCAAGTCTAAGTCAAACTTAGACCAACTAAGGTATTGGTCAAACAAAGACTAGTCAGTCAGGTAATTAAGTCAAACAAAGACTAGTCAACAAGGTGATTAGGTCAAACATGGTCAGACTAGTTGAACTAGTCATTATATGTTAATCCTAGTCAATTCTAGGTCAAAGTTGACCTATAGTTGACTTTGGTCAACAAGGGTCAACTTGCCAGTCAACCTAGGTCTACTAGTCCTAATGGTCAACTCTAACTCACTAACCATGGGCCATAGGCTAGTAACTTTAGACCATAGACTAAGACATCAAGTCTATATACATATATATATCTAATATATAGTCAACCATATATATATAATACCATAATCTATATTTATACATATATATATCCCATTCACATATATATAATACCCTTATATATATAACATATATATATATATATATATCACTATATAACTCATATACATATATAGGTAGAGAGAGAGAGGGAAGGAGAGAGAAACAGAAAACAGGGGGGGGGTGTCTCAGATTCCTGAGACAGGAAACAAGCCCCCACCAACCTAAATACACACACACAGAGCCCATATATACACATATGTGTATATACCCACACAACTATACAAATACCCAACCAAATAACCTCAAATTTCACCCACACACACACATACATATATACTACATATTTATACACTAAAAACACACTAATACATGTATAAAACATATAATAATTAAGTTTGAAATTCACTTTGAAAAACTGGGAAAAATCCCAAATTCTGGAAACTGAGAACAGTGCATAGGTAAATAGGTAAACTCGATTTACACTTACCAAACCGAGCTAAGGCTCGATCCTATTGGTTGGTAATGGTAGCCCCTAGGTTCCTCTAGGTTCCTACTAGCCTGACACATGGCCATGACACGACACGGCGTGTCCACCAACTCCTAAACCCAATCGGGTAAAACACATACACTAACAGACACTACACGTCGTGCACACATGTAGACGAGTCTAGGACACGACACAAAGCGATACACATCTCGTGATCGTGTCAGTAGGTGAGTCTAGGGTTCGTGCACGTGTCCAGCACCCTGCACTGTGTCCACGTGTCGTGTAGAAGGGACACGACATGCGTATCAGAGAGGGAAATATGTGGTTTCAGACCGCGTCGTGCAGTGATGCACGCGTCTCGTGTACGCGACACAGGACACGACACATCTCGTGCTCGTGTCCTGTGGTTCGCCCTAGGTTCCTCTACACATGTGTCACCCTAACACGTGTCCACGACTCGTGTACATGGGACACGAGACCCGTGTCAGAGCCGTTTTCACGGCTGTGCAGTGCAGTGCACGACCCTTGCGGGGACGATTCCGTGTCCGACACGACACGAGGTCATCCCAAACTTTGGGGATGACCTGTCAGTCAGTGCCCCGTGCTCTATGCCAATTTTGGCGTGTCCACGTGGCGTGTCCAGGGAGATAATGGTGTCGGGTAGCAGGGCATGTACAGTGTGTCTGTGCACTGTGAAAACCGTGGGTTCGTGTCCAATTTGGACACGGACACTACCCTAAAATGAGGTCAGTGAATTAGGGTTAGGGTTAGCAAGGTCTAGGCTAGGTTTTTGTTCAAAAAGTTTTGCAAAAACAGTAAGTCCTCTTCTTTGAGGCATTTCACCAAACACAGGTTTTCAAACATGGATACGTGTCCGATACGGACACCAAACCGACTCTAACCTTCACCAAATTTTACCCACAGTACCCTAGTACCTAGATGCATGCATACATGAAGAAAAATCAGAGTTTTAACTAAGTTTAAGAGCATTTACCTATTGATGCAATTTCCAAGGAAAACTCAATAAGAGGGGGGGTGTGTCCTGTCCACTTGTTGGTGTCCAAGTCCTTGTGTCCAGCTTGCTAGCCTCCCTTAGCACCCTCTAGGTTGTAGGAACCCAATGCAAAAGACTAGGAGTGATTTGGTTCAATTTTGAGGAAGTTAGGAAGGTTTGAAGAAAAGGAAATTTTTGTAGGCTTAAATTCATGTAAAATGAATCATGAATGACACAATGGGTTATATAGGAAGGTGTAGGGCTAGGGGGGGTACCCTATGGCCGGCCAAGGCAAGGGGAGGGGGTGTCCTTGGCTTTCCTTCAAGGTTAAGACAAAGACTTTTGGTGCTAAAGGCTTGATCTTTTGAGTGTTTTAAGCAAAATATCTAAAATGTAATATCCAGATATTTTCCCTACTTAACCCATGACTAATATCTACCCCCTTATCATTCTAGGTTAGTAACTAACCTCTAGATTAGTGCTAAACTAGGTTAGGGACTAACATGACACTAATCAAATAATTAATTAATAATAAAAACACATAATTTCAAATAATTCCAAATAAATCCTAGAAAATTACCAAAATACCCTTTAGGCCAAAAAGCCCTAATTTGATGTTCTAAGCCTATGGCTAAGCTCACATGATCATGGTTAGTCTCTAGGTTAAGGAATAGCTAGGGTTTACACTAGAGTTTATTAGTAAAATCACAAAGTCACAAGTCATGACTTAGGAATTGGTTTAACCTAACTAAAATCACCAGAAAATCATACCATGACTAAAATACCACTAATAAATAATAAAAATAATAAATTTTCAAAAATACCCCAATTTCAGAAAACTGGGTGTTACAAGTCTACCCACCTTAGAAGAATTTCGTCCTCGAAATTAAGATAGTCGTACTCCTTCTAGGTCAAACCCCCAGTCAAACAAAGTCAATAAATAGCTACCCTATAACATGCAATCATAGACCTACTGGTCATGATTCTACAGTCTCAAAAGGGGTAACTATGCTATCTAGCATATCATAAGCATATCCTGACAGGTACTAATGGAATCACACAACAAGATGGGAAAAGAAGGACAGGAAAGACAAACCTGCTAACCCGTCACCTGCAGCGTCGGTCTCCTCGACCGTCATCGCAAAAGCTCCACCCCTCTGGTGCTGAGCTACAGGTGGCCTAGCACCCTCATAAGGAGGTGCAACTGGACAATCTATCATCTTGTGGGCATCAGACCCACAAAATAGACAAACCTTCAGCCTCCTCCTACAAGACTCCCAAATATGCCCTACCTTCTTGCAATACCCACAACTCTGCATCCTCTGATCCTGTCCTCGAGGCTGATGCTGAACTCTAACAGGTGCCTGCTGAATGTGAGGCCTCTTGGCCTGACCTCCACTGCTGCTTGCTCCCTGTGTATCACGGCCCCTCTTGAGCTTCAGCTCAAGATCATCCTCAGCTGCCATCGCTCCTGCCAGAATATCCTCAAAGGTGGCACTCCTGTCACTCTTGGTCAAGGACTTGACTTCCTTGACCAAGCCCTTTCTGAACCTCCTCGCCTTCGCTGTCTCGCTAAGGCCCTCTACGAATCTGCTCAACCGGCAAAACTCACCGGCGTACTCCTCTACAGTCTGGTTCCCCTGAACCAGGTTCTCGAACTGGGTCTCCAAAGCGCCGACTGCCTGATCTGGGAAAAACTTCCCCTTGAAGAGCTCCTTGAAAGCTCTCCATGCCTGCCCTGGAGTACCTACTCTCGGATCCGTCTGATACCAGGTACGGGCAAGATCCCGCATCTGGCTGGCTGCTGCCTCTACCTGGAGTCCGGCTGGTATCTCCGCCAGTCGAAAGATCTCCTCGATGTGCTCTATCCAGTCATCCGCATAAAGTATCCCCTCAGTACCCAAGAAGTCCCTGGGGTGCATCTTCTTGAACTCCTGGATGCCCGGAATCCTCTGCCGTTGTCCTGCTCCTGCCTGCGGCTGGGCTGCCAGCCTCTCTATCGTCGCTGTAGCCAGCTGATGGACATCCTCAATGCCTCTGGTAAATGCTGTCGTCTGACGCTGCTGCTGGGTCTGATGCGACTCAAGAAACTGCTAAAAATATGAAAACATCTGTGCAGCATCCACATACCCAGATGGCATCTGCTGCTGGTACTCCTGCTGGTACTGCTGCTGCTGCTGATACTCCGGCTGAAACTGAGGCTGACGAAACTGCGGGGGAGGCATGTCTGGGGTAGCTGGGATGGTCCTCGGAATAGGTGGAGGAGGACTGCCAAAAGTAGATACTCCTACGTGAGCAGACGTAAGGAGTGGTACAGTCCCAGCTGTAGGCTGTACTGGACGAGAAATGGCAGACCTCTCAGAATCTGCCGGCACAGAGCGATGTGACCTAGTCTCCACCATCCTGAAGATAGATCAATAAGGAAGTCAATAACGGTACAAGGATGATAGTATCAAGGATAATGCGAAAATAGATTATACAGATTTGAACAAAAGTCAGTAGATTCAAATCCCTGGAAATTTCCTAGTTGTGATTGAGTATCCTCTCTCTAAGCCTATTATCAAATCCTATCACAGGCTGTAGTGATACTCTAGTTCGAATACCACTACATAAACTCGAGACCTGCATGGGCCACCACTAAAAACGTGTCACGACCCGCACCCTGTATAGGGGCACGAGAAGTGGGTACGTCCAGCCTACGCCGCAGTGTCGGCGGTAGAACGCTGTCCTAGGTTGCTAACTAATCTCATGCAGTGTATATAATGTACTTGCCAAGATCTCAACTCCGAGAGGAAGACAAGTAAAAGATATGATATACTCAATCACAATCTAAGCACGATAAGATAACACAGAAATCTAGATACCAACTAACAACAACAGAAATTTAAACTACTAAAATAATAACAACATGATCTCAAACAAAACTCTAATACAACTCAATATCTCAAGTTTAATACAAACAAGCTCAAAACATGAAAGCTAAGTAAGTCTACTAGCTAAACTCCTGAATCACTCCTGAGAGTCGGAGCCAAAGGTAGCTAATCCCTCGCCAGGTCCATGGTAAGAAGGGCATGTGTCGTCAGGGGTATCATCTGTAATATTTTCAACAGGTCCAATCAGGACAGGAACGAGCACATCTCATCTAGAAATCCCAAGTAAATGACAAAGACTATAAAGCAGTTTTTAGACAGTTATACAGATGAGCATGGCAGTTTTATACAGGTAAAGATATAGAGAAACAGTGAGGGTACAAGGAAAGTAAAGTAACTAACAAGAGAAGAAATCATGGCAAAGAAGACTGTAGTAAACTAGCTGAACTAGAATAACATGGTATAAGTCCAGACAGTATAAAAGGTAATCCCAGTGTGAGTCTAGTCCATATAATCCAATACTAGATGATTCCAGTACAAGATGAGTCCAGTAAAATGAGTCCAGAAGTGATCCATGATTCCAGGGTAAGTCCAGACTATACTCTAACAGTGTGTTTTAAAATACTGAGATCAACATGTAAACGGCTAGGGGTAATCAGGCACATCGCACACTCGGCCAAGTGTGGGATGGCTAGCATTCCAGAATAGTTCCAAGGGAGGTGGTTCCAGATTTTAGGTATGTTCACATGTCTACTCAAGTATTTCCCCGCCCACAAATGAATCCATAATCCAACACTACAACCAGTATGAGTCCAGCCAATGATTCCAGAAATGATTCCAGAAATGGTTCCAGTAGGGTGATGCCAGTAGTGATTCCAGATATAGAGGCCAGACATAAATAAATGAGTGTCGCATGTAATGGATCCAACAATACCAATCGTGTTTGTACAGAGAATCATATATAGCTATTTAGAACTGAAATACAGTAAATGACAAGTAATGAAAGAACTATCAGAGAATGTACTCGCCTGACACTCTGGATGAGTAGTGTAATATCAGATGTCTGTACCAGGGTCACAATGTCCTAAAATAGAGTAATACAGTTATGACATGTCCATAATGAAGGTAAATGAAATCTACAATGCAATCTATATGAATTCTAAGCCAATCTAGGTCAAAGTCAAACTTGGTCAACTCTACAGTCAAACTAAGTCAAATCAAATCATACTAGGTCACAGGAAATCAAACTAAGTCAAATAGAGTCAAACAAGGTCAAACAAGTCAAGGTTAGTCAAATCTAGGTTAAAGTCAACTCCTGGTCAACACTCTAATCAAACTAGTCAAATACTAGTCAACATGATCAATCTGGGTCAAGTCTAAGTCAAACTTAGACCAACTAAGGTATTGGTCAAACAAAGACTAGTCAGTCAGGTAATTAAGTCAAACAAAGACTAGTCAACAAGGTGATTAGGTCAAACATGGTCAGACTAGTTGAACTAGTCATTATATGTTAATCCTAGTCAATTCTAGGTCAAAGTTGACCTATAGTTGACTTTGGTCAACAAGGGTCAACTTGCCAGTCAACCTAGGTCTACTAGTCCTAATGGTCAACTCTAACTCACTAACCATGGGCCATAGGCTAGTAACTTTAGACCATAGACTAAGACATCAAGTCTATATACATATATATATCTAATATATAGTCAACCATATATATATAATACCATAATCTATATTTATACATATATATATCCCATTCACATATATATAATACCCTTATATATATAACATATATATATATATATATATATATATATCACTATATAACTCATATACATATATAGGTAGAGAGAGAGAGAGGGAAGGAGAGAGAAACAGAAAACAGGGGGGGGGGGTGTCTCAGATTCCTGAGACAGGAAACAAGCCCCCACCAACCTAAATACACACACACAGAGCCCATATATACACATATGTGTATATACCCACACAACTATACAAATACCCAACCAAATAACCTCAAATTTCACCCACACACACACATACATATATACTACATATTTATACACTAAAAACACACTAATACATGTATAAAACATATAATAATTAAGTTTGAAATTCACTTTGAAAAACTGGGAAAAATCCCAAATTCTGGAAACTGAGAACAGTGCATAGGTAAATAGGTAAACTCGATTTACACTTACCAAACCGAGCTAAGGCTCGATCCTATTGGTTGGTAATGGTAGCCCCTAGGTT
The DNA here is from genome assembly GCA_029216955.1 of Iris pallida. Classification (NCBI taxonomy): domain Eukaryota; kingdom Viridiplantae; phylum Streptophyta; class Magnoliopsida; order Asparagales; family Iridaceae; genus Iris; species Iris pallida. The sequence goes on along the minus strand of JANAVB010011722.1, from coordinate 43,446 downwards.
CCTCTAGGTTCCTACTAGCCTGACACATGGCCATGACACGACACGGCGTGTCCACCAACTCCTAAACCCAATCGGGTAAAACACATACACTAACAGACACTACACGTCGTGCACACATGTAGACGAGTCTAGGACACGACACAAAGCGATACACATCTCGTGATCGTGTCAGTAGGTGAGTCTAGGGTTCGTGCACGTGTCCAGCACCCTGCACTGTGTCCATGTGTCGTGTAGAAGGGACACGACATGCGTATCAGAGAGGGAAATATGTGGTTTCAGACCGCGTCGTGCAGTGATGCACGCGTCTCGTGTACGCGACACAGGACACGACACATCTCGTGCTCGTGTCCTGTGGTTCGCCCTAGGTTCCTCTACACATGTGTCACCCTGACACGTGTCCACGACTCGTGTACATGGGACACGAGACCCGTGTCAGAGCCGTTTTCACGGCTGTGCAGTGCAGTGCACGACCCTTGCGGGGACGATTCCGTGTCCGACACGACACGAGGTCATCCCAAACTTTGGGGATGACCTGTCAGTCAGTGCCCCGTGCTCTATGCCAATTTTGGCGTGTCCACGTGGCGTGTCCAGGGAGATAATGGTGTCGGGTAGCAGGGCATGTACAGTGTGTCTGTGCACTGTGAAAACCGTGGGTTCGTGTCCAATTTGGACACGGACACTACCCTAAAATGAGGTCAGTGAATTAGGGTTAGGGTTAGCAAGGTCTAGGCTAGGTTTTTGTTCAAAAAGTTTTGCAAAAACAGTAAGTCCTCTTCTTTGAGGCATTTCACCAAACACAGGTTTTCAAACATGGATACGTGTCCGATACGGACACCAAACCGACTCTAACCTTCACCAAATTTTACCCACAGTACCCTAGTACCTAGATGCATGCATACATGAAGAAAAATCAGAGTTTTAACTAAGTTTAAGAGCATTTACCTATTGATGCAATTTCCAAGGAAAACTCAATAAGAGGGGGGGGTGTGTCCTGTCCACTTGTTGGTGTCCAAGTCCTTGTGTCCAGCTTGCTAGCCTCCCTTAGCACCCTCTAGGTTGTAGGAACCCAATGCAAAAGACTAGGAGTGATTTGGTTCAATTTTGAGGAAGTTAGGAAGGTTTGAAGAAAAGGAAATTTTTGTAGGCTTAAATTCATGTAAAATGAATCATGAATGACACAATGGGTTATATAGGAAGGTGTAGGGCTAGGGGGGGGTACCCTATGGCCGGCCAAGGCAAGGGGAGGGGGTGTCCTTGGCTTTCCTTCAAGGTTAAGACAAAGACTTTTGGTGCTAAAGGCTTGATCTTTTGAGTGTTTTAAGCAAAATATCTAAAATGTAATATCTAGATATTTTCCCTACTTAACCCATGACTAATATCTACCCCCTTATCATTCTAGGTTAGTAACTAACCTCTAGATTAGTGCTAAACTAGGTTAGGGACTAACATGACACTAATCAAATAATTAATTAATAATAAAAACACATAATTTCAAATAATTCCAAATAAATCCTAGAAAATTACCAAAATACCCTTTAGGCCAAAAAGCCCTAATTTGATGTTCTAAGCCTATGGCTAAGCTCACATGATCATGGTTAGTCTCTAGGTTAAGGAATAGCTAGGGTTTACACTAGAGTTTATTAGTAAAATCACAAAGTCACAAGTCATGACTTAGGAATTGGTTTAACCTAACTAAAATCACCAGAAAATCATACCATGACTAAAATACCACTAATAAATAATAAAAATAATAAATTTTCAAAAATACCCCAATTTCAGAAAACTGGGTGTTACAGGCTGGGCGGCGGGCTTGGGGTGGGGGCGTCGGGGGCTGGGCGTCGGGCTTGGGGTGGAGGAGTCGGGGGTTGGGCGGCGGGCTTTGGTCGGGGGCGGCGGGGGGCTTTGCTTATCAAATTCATCTGAGTTTATATATTGGCTAAATAATGTGTTATCCATATTGGGTGTTATCCATTAGTTTGGTGGTGTTTGTATTAGAAAATGTGAATATGGAGTTTGGGTTCATGGTGTATATGTTCACTGTGTCAAGGACAGTGCGAGTTCTTCATCTGCATAAGTCAGTTGTGTGCTTCTATATAGATGTATATATCTATACATCTAACTGTGATATACATATATATGTGTATGTGTGCTTTAGAGAGTGAGGAATGAAAGGCAGGCCTACCATGCCTATTAGCATGCAGGACGGCTTGGGGTGTAATGTGTGATTGTAGACATGGTAGGAATTATAGGTAATTAATGCTAGTGTGACTAGACTAAGGTAGTGCTTGCTAGATAATAAGGACACTCTAGTATCCTAACCAAGTTAATTTTAGACTAGATATTTAGGATATAGCTACCATATCCTAGAAGTGGACTCTTGCAATTTAGAAATAGATAGATTGACTCAGTTTGGTATCGGTATCGCACTATCGGTCAAGGTTCACAATATCGGTATCGGAATCGGTTTCGGACTATTCCTATGAGTATTGGTATCGGCGATATCGGTAGTATCGGCGGTATCGTATCGGAGTATCGGACTTTGGTATCGGAAAACAAATAATTATTAATAAATTATTTACATTTAAAAACATATATTTTATACATTTAGGCATAATTTTAAGTATTTCAGCATTATTTCTTAGTAGTTTTGAAATTATATGAAATAGTAGTCACCCTTACCGATTGGTTTTGCCGAATTGACCGGAACAAAGACCCCTAATGTCGGTATCGGTCAAAATTTGGTATCGGTCGGTATCGGATCGGAACATGCCAAACCGTATCGGTATCGACCGTATCGGATCGGTATCGGCCGATACTTTAAACCATGCTATCGGTATCGAACTATCGGTATCACTATCGATATCGGTATCGGTATCGCACTATCGGTATCGAACTATCGGTATCGGTATCGGTATCGCACTATCGGTATCGGTATCGGTATCGCACTATCGGTATCGCACTATCGGTATCGAACTATTAGTAACAACTTTATTTAGATTTTTCTCTTCTCGAGCTAGAATACTAGCGGATCCACCAGTTACATGATTATATACTAATTCTGTTTAGTTTGTCTTACTATACAGATTTTTACATCTAATCTGTGATGGATCGTTATTTCGTTGATCGTACATGGATGTACAAACGACAACACGAGAGCAGAATAGGTGTGAGTGACGATTTTCAGGCAGGCATGGAAGTGTTTCTTAAGTATGCCATGAGCAAAGCTCAGTTTATGGACGGTAACAAAATCAAGTGTCTATGTCGTAATTGTCGCAATAGACGTTACGAAGAAGTGGTGAGTGTAAGAGATCATTTGACCCGTAAGGGTTTCGTACGTGATTACGGCCTGTGGTCATCGCAAGGTGAACTATATGCCGAAAGACAGGTTGCAAATGCTGCTACTTATACTTTTGATGATAATGCTGCAGCGGATTTTGTCGTCGATGACGACGAATGCTCCGTTGATTATGGAGACGTGCAGAACCTTGCACGTGATATGGTGTACAACGCGGCAGGGCCTAATTTTGATCCGAAGGATCCTAATTCCGAGGCGAAGGAGTTCTATGATATGTTTCAGGATGCTGAAACTTCTTTATATCCTGGTTGTGATCCACATTCCGTACTGTCAGTGACGATGCGGTTGTTGAACATAAAGTCCGATTTTAACTTGCCACAAACTTGCTATGATCGGATTACACAACTAATGAAGGAGGCGTTACCGAAGGAATCAAAAGAGCTTCCAAAAAACTTCTACAAGTCGAAGATGATGGTCCGACAACTGGGACTGGGGTACAACAAGATAGATTGTTGTCGTAACGGATGCATGTTGTACTACAAGGAGAACGAGGATGTAGAAAGTTACCGCTTCTGTAATGCAGATCGTTACAAGGAAGTCAGGGGAAAAGGAAAGTCAACTAGAAAATGACGTTCTTACAAGTATATGCATTACTTGTCGATCACGAAGCGCTTGCAGAGGATGTATATGTCTCAGAATACAGCATAACACATGACGTGGCACAACGAAGAACGCACAAAGGACGATGGAGAATTGTCACATCCTTCGGATGGAGAGGGGTGGAAATATTTCGATTTTCGCCATCCAGATTTTGCTGCAGAGCCCAGAAATGTACGCATGGGGCTATGTTCTGATGGATTCGCCCCTTTCGGGCAGTCGGGATCTCAATACTCCTGCTGGCCGGTCATTCTGACCCCTTACAATCTGCCACCATGGATGTGTATGAAGACTCCTTATATGTTCTTGACAGCTATCATACCGGGTCCCAAAAATCCGACGAAGAATATCGATATATATTTACAGCCGTTGGTGGATGAGCTAAAACAGCTGTGGGAGATCGGCGTCACGACGTATGATATTTCCAGGAAACAGAACTTTCAGATGAGAGCTTCACTGATGTGGACAATCAATGATTTTCCCGCATACGGTATGCTGTCGGGGTGGAGTACTCACGGCACCATGTCTTGTCCGATATGCATGCAAAATAGTAAGACGTTCCGCCTTAAGCATGGAGGAAAAACTTCTTTCTTTGATTGTCATCGTCAATTTCTGCCCGCGAGTCATCCTTGGAGAAAGAACAAGGACGCATTCAGAGCTGGAAAACAAGAATTTTCTCATCCGCCTGCCAGATTGTCGGGATACGATATTTGGGAAGATGTAAAGAATTTTCCCACTGTAATGGAAGATCCATCGAACAATCGTGTCGATGGGTTCGGACAAACCCATAACTGGACCAAACGGAGTATCTTCTGGGACTTGCCTTATTGGATAGATAATCTTATAAGGCATAATCTTGATGTTATGCATATCGAAAAGAATGTGTTCGATAATGTATTCAATACCGTCATGGACATTAAAGGAAAGACGAAGGACAATCCAAAAGCAAGACAAGACATTGCCGAGATATACAAGCGTCCTTATCTGAACTTGATACAAAGGGGAGCTGCTGGACAATTAAGTAAGCCGATAGCACAATACACATTGAGCAAGGAAGATAGATTAATAATCTGCAAGTGGGTATCTACTTTAAGATTTTCCGACGGCTATGTGTCAAATTTGTCTAGATGCGTTGACCTCAATGAACGCAAGCTAACGGGAATGAAGAGTCATGACTGCCACGTGTTTATGAAAAGATTACTGCCCATTGATTTGAAAGAGTTGTTGCCTTCTGCTGTATGGGTTCCGTTGGCCAAACTATCAATATTTTTTAGGGATATTTGTTCAACTAAGTTTACTGTGCAACACATGGTTGAACTTAAGGAGAAGATTATCTTAACAATTTGCAAGTTGGAGAAAATATTTCCTCCTGGCTTCTTCGACAGCATGGAGCATCTACCGATTCATCTAGCATACGAAGCCCATGTCGGTGCATCTGTTCATTATCGATGGATGTACCCATTTGAAAGGTACATAAATATCGATATAATTTAAGCTGAATTTCAGTAGGTTTTAAAATTCTTTCTTAATTCTCAAGATAATTTGTCTCTCTAGATACCTACACCATCTAAAGAAGAAAGTTGGCAACAAAGCTCATATAGAGGCTTTGATATGTGAAGCATATCTTATCGAAGAGGTGTCAAACTTCTGCTCCATTTATTTCGATACTCATGTTAAAACAAATCGAAATAGACCTCAAAGGAATAACGAGGACGTTGAGGATGGAGGAAGATTCAATGTAAGGGGCAAGCCTGTTGGGGCTAGTAAAAGACGGTGGTTGACAGACGACGAGTATGATGCCGCTCACCGATATATCTTGTTAAACTGTGACATACAAGAAGTGAGACATTTGGAGAAGTAAGTCAGTACACTTGCACTCGTTATAATATCGAATTTGATGAAGTAAGTGACTACACTTATATATTCTTATTTTCTCTAATAGTGTATTTAGAGATGAAGTCAAAATGAGGAGACCCGATATTATCGATGAGGGACTTCAAAGAGAGGTTGATTGTACATTTTCGTCATGGTTTCGCAAATAAGTAAGTAACTGTGATTATAATTGAGATTATTAATATATAATCTGAAACATTTAAATTATAAATATTTGTTTACAGGTTTTATTGCCTGAAACAACACTCACTCATGAGAGTGTTCGTTATCTGGCACTGGGACCGAAGAAGCAAATAAAGACTTGGCCAGGCTATGTCGTTAATGGCTTCAGGTTTAAGTCAACTCAGAATGCTATAAATGTCAAATTTATCAATGACGGCATCAATACCAAGAATTCCGGTGTTTGCATAAGAGGCACCGTCTATGACGACGAGCCGGACTTTGACTATTATGGAGTGCTTCGAGATATTGTAGATTTACAATATACTGGCCCATATGATATGCATATTGTGATGTTCAAATGTGAGTGGTTCGATACGACACCAAATATCGGTTGGAGAATCGATAAACAATTTGGATTCGTCGATATAAATCATCGCATGAGGTATAGAGGGTCCGATACATTTACGATAGCAAATCAGGCTGTTCAAGTCTACTATACAAGCTACCAAAGGCGTCGTAGAGATCGATTTGACTGGTGGACAGTATGCAAGATTAAATCTAGAAATACATTCAACGTTGGAGACCCAGCATACCAAGAGGACCAGATCGAAAAGTTCCAATACTTGGGACAACACTCAGATACAATGGATGTTGAAGATATTGTTGAGGAAAATAGAGGGGAGGAAGAGGTTGATACACAAGACTTAGCTATCAACCAGGGGAGAAAGAGGCGTCTTGTCCCAAATTTTGAGGCAGAAGAAGAAGAAGAAGAAGAAGAAGAAGAAGAAGAAGAAGAAGAAGAAGAAGAAGAAGAAGAATTTGATGGGGATGAGGATACAGATGAAATCGACGATGAAGATAAGGATGAGGATGAGGATGAGAAGGATGATGATGAAGACGAGGCCGAGGATGAGAACGAAGACGATGATTAGGTTAAATATTGTTGTATATTAAAAACACTTCCAATTACGTGAATTAAGTTTGACCTCATAAAAGCAATTACGTGAATTCATGTTTTTTTCATTCGATTATTTACTTATTGCAGATGGCACTCCTAGTCTTTTTCGTCGCGGCGGCACTCGTCTCCCTACTGGTGGTATGTATATTTTAGTTTAGTTTTTTATATCCATTTACACTTTTATATTGTTAATTATGTTTATGTGTTCTATTTACAGGTCATGATGGCGGGCCGTGGTCGTGGTGCTGGTCGTGGTGGTGGTGGTGGTGCGGGTCGTGGTCGTGGTCGTACTAGTGCTGGTGGTCGTGGTTGCATTCAAAGTTCCCGGGATGTGACCCCATCGAGCGAGCCCGACCCAGAGAGTACCCCGGGCACAGACGCATCCCGCCCTCGATCGACCACTTCATCGAGGCATGAGTCCGATCTGCTAGCGGATCCGTTCCACTATCGGAACCACCAGCAGCGAATCCACCAGGGGATGCCCCAGTTACTGCACAGTGGGCCCCGGAGTACCCCCATACTCGGTTCCATCCGGTTACTAGGGAGTACATACGCGGACCCGCGGATCCTCCGACGGCACCAGAGAGGCCGAGAGGCCGAGAGGCGCATTCCGACGAGAGCTATAGCCCGCGGGGACCTCGTAAGTAAATTTAAGTTAATTTATTAAATTTCTTTCATTTATTCAAGTTAATAATCTAGTCGTTTCTTCTTTGTAGATTTTTTCCGTTTAATGTTGGCAGGGCCCTTGGAGAAATTATCAGGGCTAACTTCCACGGTCCCTACCTCAACTTTTCGTCGGTGCCCCCAAACGTGCAGTACGTCTGGCTCGACGAGTTGAGGGTATATATCTATATCTTTTGGTTAAGTCTATATGATTCTTTAATCAACCATTTTTTAAATTACGTGATAATTAATTTTCTGTGTTAGACAACGTACTGGTGGCCCCCCCATCGCGAGGAGGGGATCCGCAGGACCTACAGAAGCGCTTGCTCGAAGAAGATACGGGATATGATTCATGACCTAAAAATAGGGAATACGAGGCCGAATTGGATCCGGCAGGAGTATTATGAGGACCTCTTAGGCATGATGGATACCCCTGCGTACAAGGAGAAATCGGAGAAGGTGAAGGTGAACCGATCTGCCGCGGGCCTTCATACGGGGGGATCAAGGTCCCACGCAGCGACACTTGCAGATCTGGTGAGCAACCATAAATTTATTTCACTATCGAATTAGGTATTATTAATTAAAGGAGTTAATTAGTTTCTACGGAAATTTTGTATGCAGGTCCAACGGGCGGTGAAGGAGGGAAGGGCGCCAGAATCGGTCACCATGTACGACGTGTTCCAGCATACGCATAAAAGACGAAAGGACGGAAGCTTCGTCGACGAGAGGGCCAAGGAGACTGATGTAAGTACTTATGTTTATGAGATTAACGTTAGAATTAAAAGTATTCGGACTATAACTTAGGTAAACTTAGGATTCACACTTAACTTAGTGAAACATAGGATTTAGATTACAACTTAGGTAAATCTTATAATAAAAACACATTCATTTGATAGGCTGCGTATCGTGAGGCCCTTAGTCGGGCTCAGTTAACCGACACCGAGGATGTCGGTGAAACGACGCCCTTCCGGACGCCCTCTTCTTTGGCCGCTCGGAACGACTTGTTCGTAGATACCGTCGGCGGCTATAAGAAAGGGTTCATGTACGGAGTCGGCTCCCTAGGGCCATTGCATATGGCGACGCAGAGATTTCCACCGACACCGCCTCCTCCCGTGGCCCGGGCAGACGATGATGTTAGGTTGCAGCTTACGCAGCTGCACGAGGCGGTGTCGTCCTTGCGGGAGCAATTTGCCACGTACTTTTCGGTCCGTCTGCTGCTGCCGGTCCGTCTGCTGCTGCCGGTACGTCTGCTGATGGTGCTCGTCCGTCTTCTACTGGTCCGTCGACTGCAGGTGTCGGTCCGTCTTCCGTAGGCCATCTTTCTTTCAACCCTGATGCCCCTGTGGTACCGCCTACGACTGTGACGTCGCTCCTGGATCTCATGTCCGTAGAGCAGCTACGCCGACTTCCGAGCAGTGTCTACGACGGCTTGCCTGTGTACCTTGTGGAGGAGTATATTCATCGATCGCATATGGGATTTCCACCACCGGACAATCGACCTCCTCCTTCTTAAAATGTTGTATTAAGAAAATTTGGATTATTTGTGAGAGCTTTGGATTAATTGTGCTATAATCGGCTTATAGCACCGGATATTATGTTACTCTTTAGGATAATTGATATTTATTTTCTATTAATTTGGTTTGGTCTGTGATTCTTGGATAATTGGTGTGCATTAAATTCGTATATGCATATTTGGTCTATATGATTCTTGGATAATTGGTGTGCATTATATATTGGGTCTGTGTGATTGTTGGATAATTGGTGTGCATTATATATTGGTTTGGTTTATGCATATATTTGTGAATAGGGAAAGTGCTGCAATTTTTTTCCCAAAAAACTCAGTTAGCGACGGACTAGTGACCGTTTAGCGACGGATAATCCCAGTTGTCGACGGTTCGTCGACGGATTAGCCGTCGCTATCTGGAGTTTTTAAAGTGTTTCCAGGTAGCGACGGATGCTCGACAGATTATCCGTCGGCAAGGTTCTGGTGGTATAAACTTCGACGGAATAGCGACGGCCTGTCCGTCGCCAGGGCGACTGATAATCAGCCGCTAAGCAGTCGCTCGCTCTAGCGACTGCTTTACGACGGACTATCCGTCGACATGGTTCTGGAAATGTCTGACATTTCCAAAACCATGGCGACGGATAATCAGTCAGTAATCTGTCGCTGTGGCGACGTCGTAGCGACGGATTAGCGACTACTCTTCCGTCGCCATGGTACTGGAAATGCCAAGCATTTCCAGAACCTGATCGACGGATAGTCCGTCAGCACGCCGTCGCTAATCCGTCGTTCGTTACCGACGAATACCGACGGATGAGCGACAGAACGATATGCTCTGATACGCTGTTACGACGGGTTACCGACGGAATTTTACGTCGCTATTGTCTGCACAGTTCAGTACTTAATAGTTGAAATGGACGACAGTCCGTCGGAAATGCGTCGCTAATGCTTCGTATTGTGACGTCGACAATCCGTCGCTATTCCGTCGTTTGACGACAACTTAGCGACGGACCGTTATTAGCGACGAGCTGATTGCCGACGGATTTTTTTGGCCAAAATCCGTCGGTCATCGGTCGCTATTCGTAATTACCGTCGGTTTAGCGACGGATGGGGCCGTCGCTAAAACGATAAATTTTGGTAGTGATATAAAATGTATCGTGTTTGATTAAGAATGTATCGTGATATTGATGAACAAATGAAGACTAAACTATCCAAAAACTTCCATATTCAACTTGTTCTAATATTTGCAGTCCGAGTCTCAAATTAAATCAAACTAAAACTAATATCAGTGAAAATCAAATTAACCCAAAAACTTATGTCTCAAATGAAAATCAAATCTTATGGAAAATACTGGAGAAAAAAGACAAAAATCATACCTATGGTCCTGAAATTGAGTGGCAGCCGTCGGTCTTGTCGGCGGTCCAGAAATTGAGTGGCAGCCGTCGGCCTTGTCGATGGTTCTGAAATTGGTACATGCAAAACCATGAATAAATATGTGGAGAAAGCCCTAAAAAACAAAAATCCCTAAAAAATAGAAAGCCCTAAAAACAAAAAACCCTAAATAAAAGGGGGAAATTGGAATAAATTTGGGGAAAATTAAAAAGAAAGAAGAAAAAAATTACAAAAGGAAGAAAAGTAGAGAGAAAGAGAAACGAGACAGAGGAAAAGGAAGAGAACCTGGGAGATCGGAAGAGAAACGAGAGAAGAGAAATAAGAGGAAGAGAAGCGAGAGAAAGAGAAGCAAGAGGAATTGAGAAGCGAGAGATAGAGAGAGAGAGAGAGAGAGGAAGAGAAGCTGGGAGGATAGGGACGGATGCAAGGAAGAGTTTGGTACTCAGAACTCTAACCTGGGAGGTCGGAAGAAAAAGGAGAGCTCTTTCTCCTTTCTTTGCAATGTGTGAGAGAGAGAGAGAAGCGAGAGAAAGAATTATAATTTTAGGGAGAGTTCGGGCAGCGGGAAACGGAAAAAAAATAGGCGCGGTTTTTTTGGGATTTAGGGCATTCAATGTGCGCCCTTTTTTGTCTTGTAAATTATGGCGCACAGATGCAGGTCATAAATAGATCTATTTATTGTATTCTGAATCTTTTTACGGCACACAGGAAAATGTATGTCGTGATTTAACTATTTACGGCATACTATTTATGTACGTCGTAATTTCAATGTCGTAAAAACTCACTTTTCTTGTAGTGACAGTACATGATCAACGTCTTTGAGTTGAAGAGTTAGATAAACCTTCCTCTTCCAGACTTGATAAGGCTCTCCATCGAACTTTTCCAACTTGCAGTAGTCCGATTGGACGAGCGAAGCATTAATGTTTTCCATCTACAAGGATCTTGCTTTGAGATTGTTAGTCCCGGGGCTTGACCAAAGATGGAAAACTGATGTAATCGAGATCTGAGATGTCACACAAAAAACTTTGCAGCGATCAAACTCAAGATCTACGATGATACAAAAAACCAAATAGCCAGAATACAATATGAAGGAGGGAAATAGAGAAGAGAAGATCTCTCGTTCTTCCTTGCAAACGTGTTGCAATTGGGACAGAACGAGTTACAATAATCTAGAGAAAGAAGAGATGAAGAAAAGTTGCTGGGGTATCAAAACACCGTTGCTCAAAGCAAGATTCGCCCCACACGAATTGCTTCCAGGAACCAGCAAGTTGAAGAACTTGTGGAACGCTCGAAGTCACCTCTGTTCTGACTCCTCGGATGGACTTGCAATGGCGGCAGCAGCTCCCTCTCTCTCTTTTTTTTTCTGACTTATAAAATTCGTAGTACCTCACAAAGGAGGCCAGAAGAGAGTATATATAGAGAGAGGGTGGAAACCCTAACCGTCTTTTCAGTTATGGAAAGATTGAATTAAATCCCACAAAGATAGCAATAAAATTAATTCAAATCTTATGGAAAGATTGAATTAAGTCCCACAAAGATGGCAACGAAATTAATTCAAATCTTATGGAAAGATTGAATCAAATCCCACAAAGATGGCAACGAAATTAATTCAAATCTCACAAAGATAGCAACGAAATTAATTCAAATCTTATGGAAAGATTGAATTAAATCCCACAAAGATGGCAACGAAATTTAATTCAAATCTTATGGAAAGATTGAATTAAATCCCACAAAAAGTGGATCTGAATTAATCGCATTGAATCAGTCTTTCCATAAATGACTTGTAGTCTGCACAGTCAGCCTGGTGCGAGTCCATGAGCCCGAGTCCGAGCCCGAGTCGCTAAGCCCCTTTGGGACTTGGCTCCAAATGGAATTAATCCAAGAGAATGACAAAAGCATTAATGCTTAATCATTGGAGCCTTATTCTTACCTCCTAGTAAAATCATCCACATGGTTCCTCCTTAGGGTCACCACCCCATGTGCATCTCTCAACAACACAACCAAGTATATATGTTGAGATAACTCATGGTGCATTTTCGATGTGGGACTAAACTTTTACAAGATATATTGAGAACAAGCTCTCTCCATGTAAAAAAAAAGCACCAACAATTTATACTCGTACTTTTGTCGTCCCGAATTTTTTTACGTTTGCCGAATTGCTAACATGGGTTCCCACTAGTTACTTACCAATCCCCATGCATATTATGATTCCCAACTAGCCCATAAAAACGTGTGCTGCCCCTGACTTGTTATTGGTAAATTGGAGGGGACATCAACTCGAGGTATATATGTTGACAGTGTCTCAGTGGCGCTCATCCTTTTTCTCTCATTTCCCATTTAGCAAGCTGACCAATATTTCTTCTTCTTCTTCACTCAGTTTAATTTGAGTTTTGCTTAGAATCCCTTGCTTTTCATCAGCTAGTGAATATTGGCAGTGTAGCTCAGCGGAAGCTGGAACACTCTTGATGGATTTATGTAGAGGAGGAGCTGAAGAGATGCAGAAGAAGCCTTTCGTACAATTCGATGAAGGTGAGTTAGTTTTAGTTTGTGTTCTTCGTTGCTGCATGCACTGTTTTTTTGGTTGCACAAGCGTTGCAATGTTTCTTGAGGAGTATCATCCATTGATTTGAGTACAATTCGTAGTGCAGGGTAAAGATAAATCCTCCTATACTGGGTTAGTAATACTCTATGGGAATGATAAGTGTAATATATATGTTTCTAGTTTTTTCTGCAAAGAATAATTAAAATCAGTGTAAGCCTAGATTAACAATCGATGTTCTAATCCATTAACAATGCATCCCTCGGCTTGAATCTTTTAGCATTTGGCGATGGATTGAGTGATACCAAAGTTCAAGGAGCATTTTACTTATTAATCTTTTGCATGCAACCACACCGATGCTTTACTCTATTTTAGCCACATTTGACACGATTAATCCTAGCTTCTCTTCACTGCAAAATTCTGGCAGAGAATTTAAAATGAAAAAAAAAAAAAAACTCCGCATTTTTTTTAGTGATTTTTGGGTTTTTTCACATGTTCTTACAATTAAGTTCATGGTATTGCTTACTTGCATGCCATTGCAGATGCAATTAGTTCTCCTCTACGTGTTTCGTCTCAAGAAAATTCAGCAAGCAGATTGGTAGAGGCGACCATGGCCTCCCAATCGGTCCCCGTAACTCCAAACAAGTGTCAGAAGATACAGGATTTGCAATCCTTGGAAGTGATTCGGTTGATGAACCTAAGGACAGAGGTGAAAGATACATTACAAAATTCACCTCTACTTACCTCATTGTCACTGGCCCCTATAACACCAGATAAGAGCAACGAGGAAATACAGGATTACCAGCCTGAAGGAAGAGATGCAAGCAATGAAAGCTTGAGCAAAGAGAAAAGTGACGAGTGCATGTATATGGAAGTTCCTCCCCAATTAGAGCAAACAGAACCACATGATGGAAAAGAACAAGTAGGCTCAACTAAGACTCCAAGGAAGAGTGCTGAAAAGAGGAAAAAAGACAGGCTGAAAGTCATCCAAGAATGCACGCCAGCAAAGAAGCCGAAACCAGGAAAAAGTAACATTGATCAGCATACCACAAAAGCAGTAGTCAGGAGCCTGAATTTTGATTTCGATAGTCAAGAAAGAGACGGAGAGCAGTTATCGCCTATGACAGAATCTAGTGTTCAAGAGACGTTTGCTGCTAGTACTAATAGTTCTAGTCCAGAATTTGCTATGATGCTTACACAAGGACAGGAAGTAGAGTTGAACGAGTTGCCGTATTTTATTGCACTTGATCTCAATTGTTCACAAGATCAAATGCTGGAAGATCATGTCGGATTGGAAAAGAGTCCAATGACATCTTCCCAGCCTTTTTCAAGAGATAATGTAAGCAAAGAATTGAAGAATTTTGATGACGGCTTGAATGGTATCACCAGAGTTCAGACTGATCAAGGCCAAGTCAATCCTTCCATATATGAACGCTGGAAGGATAAAAGATTTATGCATGTCTACAAGAGAAAAGAAACTATTCGTATTCAAGCAAAGAGCCACTCAAGTTCATATACATTAAAAGATTTTGGGATAGTTCTGGCAATTGAGGCAACTATGCGAACAACCAATGCCAGAGCCTGTAAACCAATCCCCATAGCTTCCGTCAGTGATCACAGTCATCTGCTGCTGGAGGAGTGTTCAGGATTGCCAGCTGCTCAACCTTTTCCAAGAGATACTGCATGCGAAGAATCAAAAATATTTGATGGCTGCACAAACAACAATGGCTTGAATGGTATCACCAGTGTGCAGATCGAGCAAGGCCAAGTCAATTCAAACCGTCACTCAGAAGCAATCCCAACAGAAGATGGTTGTATCGAGGACACCCGGCATACTTCAATATATGAGTGGTCAACAGATAAAAGATTTATGCATGTCTACAAGAGAAAAAGAACTAGAACGATTAGTCAAGCAAAGAGCAGCTTAAGTTTGTATAGCACTCTTATATGTAAGAAAAAGAGGGAAAATAAGGTAAAGGCAGTGCGATGTAAGAAGGCTGTATCGAATTATATTGATGGAGAAAGCTCAATGAATCCTGGTAGATTCAAGGATTCTGAGATTATGCTTGTAACTGCTGATCCAATTATAAGAACAACCTCCGTAGCTTCTACCAATGGTCGCAGACAACTACCGTGGACTCTTCAAAAGCTAAAAGAACCTGGTCGAAGACAACTACCGTGGACTCTTCAAAAGCTAAAAGAACCTGGTCGAAGACAACTACCGCGGACTCTTCAAAAGTTAAAAGAACCAGTCATTACGTCCCAAAGCAAGAAACATGGACCCCCTCCTGAAGGTGGCACAATTGTTCCGTACGAGCCTCCATTTGGTCTAGAAAAGAAAAAAAGGACTCGGCCCAGGGTTGATATCGATCCAGAGACAGATAGGGAATGGAAGCTTTTAATGGGGAGTGAAAGAATTTCTGGGAATGATGGACCTAATATGGATAAGAAGAAGTGGTGGGAAGAAGAAAGGCGAATTTGCCGTGTACGTGTAGATACATTCATTTCACGGATGCATCTCATTCAAGGTAGGTATCTTTTTCTTATGTCCATATGTATCATTCAGTAGATTTCTTCTATGTTTGCTTCAAATCTTCTCACATAATAACAAGGCCTAATAATTTCATCTTAGTTGATGTAAGTATAGGAAAATATTAATTGACTGTAAAAGGGCTTATGTTTGAATCTTTGACTAATTGATTAATTGAAGAGCGTTGCTTGACATATATGAAGGACAATTATTAGACGCACCCCCAAATATGTTAGGGGCAGCACAAATTTTTTTAACTTTTAATTTCCAATATACCCTTTCAAACGTGTTAAAGGCACCCCCAAACTGAAGTATATAAAAAACCTTCTTCTTCTTCTTTTTTTCTTACTCTGTCTTCTTCCTCTTCCTTCCCAAATCCCTAAACCTCAAACTCCTAAACCTCAAACTCCCTAAACCTCAAACAATGAGGACACTGAACCTATTTTGATGTGTGTCCTATGTATTTTGGGATGTTCGGTTTGTGTCCAATATGTATCCGACAAGACAGGGTTCACATTTTTGAAGTGCTCTTGCTCACTAGATTGAGATTAAGGACAAACCAGGAAGAACGTTCATCTGAGTCTCTTCTTCATAATATTAGTTGAAATGAGGACTAAATCTCAGATAATTTTATTAATAGACTATTGCTACTACTTATAGAGGGTCCAACCCCTCTTCATACTACAACTTCTGATGTGGGACTAAAGTCCCTTATTGCTTCTCAACACTCCCCCTCAAGATGGGCGATAGATATTAATCATCCCCATCTTGTTACAAAGCTTTGACAGACTTAATGAACTAAGACCCTTAGTCAGACAGTCTGCCACTTGTTCTTCTGAGCGGATATGGCTAATCTTCAGTATCCCTTGCTCCAGCTTCTCCTTGATAAAGAATCGATCGATTTCGATGTGCTTCGTTCTGTCGTGCTGAACCGGATTATTCGCTATACTTATTGCGGCTTGACTATCGCTCAGAAGATGCAACAGTGTCCCCTTATCCAACTTTAACTCTGTCAGCAGTGCTTTCACCCATAGCAGTTCTGACACCCCTAGAGCCATTGCTCTGTATTCTGCTTCAGCTGTCGACCGTGCTACCACTGACTGTTTCTTGCTTCTCCATGAAACCAGGTTTCCTCCTACAAAAATACAGTACCCCGTGGTAGATCTTCTGTCGTCTATGCAGCTTGCCCAGTCTGCATCACAGTATCCCTCAATATCTGTGCATCCATTCTTCTTGAACCACAGTGCTTTTCCCGGCGTCCCTTTCAGATATCTTAGGATCTGAAATACTGCATCCATATGATCCGTTCTTGGATCATGCATATAGCGGCTTACAACGCTTACTGCAAATGAGATATCAGGGCGAGTATGCCCTAGATAAATCAGTCTGCCTACTAGCCTTTGATACCATTCGCGATCAACAGGCTCTCCTGCTTCCGCTCCCATCTTGCACTTTTGGTCAATTGGAGTGACTGCTGCTCGGCATCCCAGCATCCCTGTCTCCTTCAGCAGATCTAGTACATATTTCCTTTGTGAGAGAACAATTCCTTGTTCACCATCACACACCTCGATACCTAAAAAGTATTTCATCTGTCCTAAGTCCTTCACCTCAAACTCCTTAGCGAGTTTCGATTTCAGCTTAGTGATCTCATCAGCATCATCACCTGTGATCACTATATCATCCACATATACAGCAAGTATAGTTATGTGGCCTCTTGCATGCTGGAGGAAGACCGTGTGATCTGCATTTGTCTGATGGTACCCCATGCCAGTGATAGCCTTTCTGAATCTGTCAAACCAGGCTCGAGGAGATTGCTTCAGCCCGTACAACGACTTCTTCAGCTTGCATACCTTGCCATGTGACGTCCCTTTATCTGAATCGGACACAAAGTAGCACCCCGGAGGGGGTTCCATGTACACTTCTTCTTGTAGGTCTCCATGGAGAAATGCATTCTTTACATCCAACTGGTGTAGCTTCCACCCATAGTTTGCTGCAATGGAGACCAGGGTTCTTACGGTACTCATCTTCGCTACTGGAGCAAAAGTCTCATCGTAGTCAATGCCATATGTCTGGGTATAGCCTTTTGCGACCAGTCTCGCCTTGTACCGCTCAACTTTTCCTTCTGGTGTCTCCTTCACTGTGTACACCCATTTGCATCCCACAGCTTTCTTCCCTTCAGGTAATGACACCAGCTCCCATGTCTTATTTTTCTCTAGTGCCCCAAGTTCTTCTATCATTGCAGCTTTCCATCTTGGGTTCTTCTTTGCTTCCTGCCAATTCTTAGGTAAAGAAGTGGAGTCTAACGAAGTGAGGAAGGCTTGATAAGTCGGAGAGATATTAGAATAAGACAAGTAGTTGGCGATATCATGTTCACAATCTTGATAACGAATAGGAGCCTTTCCCGCATTAATGCGAGAAGACCTCCTTAAGGGAGCAATGGGTGGTGGGAAAAGCATACCATCCGAGTCGGAGAGACCCGCTTCCGAATCCGAGTGATCCAGTGCGGGAGTAACATCTTCAGGAGTTGGGGCAGGAGTAGACGAGGGACTTGGCACATTTGGCACAGGGCACAGCACAGTACTGGACCTCTGCTGTCGTCTTCTGTACACTTGGAGCTCTTTTTCCCTTGTCTGCTTCTCCCCTTGCGTAATATATGTATCGTCTTCTTCATCCTCCGTATCGGTATTACTGATGCTTTCTCCTCTTTTCTTCCAATTTGCAACAACAGGACAAGGTACCGATCCGACGACCACGCTTAGACGTATTATCTCCCCCTCACGGCTAACACCCGCTGTGTTAGGTGTGTTTCCAAACGCGGAGCCCTCATCTGAACCATAATATGGTTCCACCTCTCTGAATGTAACGTCCATGCTTACAAACAGCTTCCGTTCCACCGGGCTCCAGCATACATAACCCTTCTGTGTCCCGGTGTACCCAACAAAGACACACTTTACTGCTCTAGGATCCAGCTTACCAACTCCAAGTCTGTTATCATGGACAAAGCATACACATCCAAATACTTTAGGAGGAACGGTGTATGCAGTTGTCCCCATGAGCATTTCCAACGGCGTCTTCCAGTCCAGCAATTGAGAGGGCATCCTGTTGATGAGATAAGAGGCTGTCAAGACAGCCTGCCCCCACAAGTATTTAGGCACATTCATAGCTAGCATCATCGTCCGAGCTACTTCCAGCAGGTGCCTGTTCTTTCGTTCTGCAACACCATTTTGAGCCGGTGTATATGCACAAGAGGTTTGATGCAGTATGCCATGAGAGGATAAATATGCAGCAAACCTCTTATGGGTATATTCCGTCCCATTATCCGACCGGAAACACTTAACACGAGCATTATATAGTGTCTTCACGCGTTGATGGAAGCTTTGAAATGCTTCAAAAATATCACTTTTATTCGTCAGTAGGTAGACCCACGTTACGCGGGTAGAGCAGTCAATAAAAGTGACAAACCATCTATAACCGTTAACACCGGTTGTAGGACAAGGATCCCACACATCTGAATGAATCATATCAAAAGCAGCAGTACATCGATGCCCAGAACTCACATAGGAGCTTCTGGTATGTTTTCCCAACTCACAAGCATCACAAACTAACAACTCTTTATTCGCTTTTTGATATAAGGATGGAAACATGCGACTAATAACAGAAAAGGAAGAATGTCCTACACGCTGATGGTGTAGGAGTAGCTCGGCTTCGACACTTCGACTTCGAACTTCTGGTTGTGTGTCTGCAACCAATGATGCCAGTGCTCTGTCCAGACCGTTCCTGTCCAAGTACCATAGACCCTTATGCCCTGTGCCAGTGCCCAGTCGTCTCCCCGTTCCCTTCTCCTGAAAGATTACCTTAGGAATATCAAAGGAAACAATACAGTTTAGATCAAGGATAATGGCGCTAATGGATACAAGATTGACAGGAAAGGAAGGAGCATGTAAGACATTAGATAGAGTGATGGAATGAGTGCAATCAATAGTGCCTTTACCCATAACAGGCCAGGAGGTACCATCAGCAGTCTGAATGCTTTCTGGCGGCGTTAGGTTAGAGTATTCCCGGAACTCACCTCGGGACCCCGTGACATAGCGGGATGCCCCAGAGTCCATAATCCAGACTGGCTGAGAGATAGATGCAAGAGCACGCGGAGGTATACCGTCACTGGTTTGGGAAAAGTAAGTGCAGTAATCTCCTGAGGTGGACGGCACCTCAGAATTGACTTGTCGTTCACCAGAACCAATCTTTGAGCCCCGCAGTTTCTCAAGAACTTCTCTCTCAAATGGAGTTATGTCCGCCAGCTGATTGTCCCGGCCTTCATCCGCCAGATTCGCCGTGTTGCCTCCAGAGTAAGTGCCCCTTCCACCAGTGTAGCTGCCTCGACCACCTCGTCGTCCACCCCGACCACGGCCCCGTCCACTCGAGGAACTCCGTGCTGGTTTTAGGCAAAAGCGGATGTAATGTCCTGTGTCACCACAGTTGTGGCAAACGCCTCCCGCAGAAGGAGGCTGGTTGAAAGTAGCAAGAGCAGATGTGGTAACTCCGGCTTGCTCCCCCTGGGAGATGCCCCTGGTGGGCATCAGCTTCAACCGTGCTTCTTCTTGTGCCATGGCAGCTATGGCATCTTCTAAGGTCGGCAGCTTCGGTTGCGCAAGAAGTACATTCCTCCGTTGCTCAAATGCAGGGTTGAGCCCCTTCAAAAACTTCATCATCCGTTGCCGCGAGATATAATCCAGAAATTTCTGGAAATATTTTGCGAAGGCCGGTTCAACCTGAGTATCCTCCATTCCAAGAGGATCATAATGGTCAAGATTAGACCAGTACTTCTTCAACAAGGCGGCGTACTCAGATATGGTACGATCGTCTTGGACTACCCGATCGAGTTCATCCTGCAGTTGGAAGACTCACATTGGATTACCTGAACCAGAGTACATATCTTTCAATGTTCTCCAAATATCAGCAGCTCCCTCCATTGCTTCAACATTACCCGACACTTGGTCGGTTAAAGAGGCTGTCAACCAACCAGCCACGACATTGTTGACAATCTCCCATATAGCAAACTCCTTCGAGGAGTGATCGACCGGGGCCTTGGTGTGGCCATCTACATAGCCAACCAAGCCACGTCCCTTCAGCGTCCGCATCGCCTGTCGCGACCATTTTAAGTAGTTGGTCGTGCCTTCCAGCTTCGTCTCCAGTTTGTCCAACTTCTCCATTTTATACTGTGACGGATCCACATCAGTATGGGTCACGCGTGAGGTTGCCTCCGGTAATCTCTTGGTCAGGAGATCCTCGACCAGGGCCTTCATCTCTTCTGCTGTCAACTTCCCATAGATGGAATCCATAGTTTCTGCAACTGTAATCAGTGAGGTTTTGTTGTTTCCTGAGTCGTCTTCGTTTGCTTCGTCTTCGTCTTAGTCAGCAATCTGCTGTGAATCCTGATCTCAGGTAGCGTCTTCGTCAACTGTATATTCTGACAGTTGAGATAGAGATCGGGGGGGGGGGGGACAACAAACTAGCTTCCTCACTGATATGTTGGAGTGTATGCGACCAACTAGAACCGCGTCATTATGACGCGTTCGGACAGCCCAAACTTAGTTGTGCCTCCTTGCATGGCGAAGTATGCAGCACTCCGCAACAGAAATCCTAGAAGGATTCTGAGTGTACGAAAATCTAAAGAGATTTCGTAACAGAATCAAGACGAAAATCTAAAGAGATTTCTTATGCGTAGCAGTAGGTCTTCTAAAAAGAAGATACTGAGTCTCGAAGGCAACAACAGTAGAGCTTCTAAAAAGAAGGTACTAATTCTCGAAGGCAACCGTAGTAGAGCTCCTAAAAAGAAGGTACTGATTCTCGAAGGCAACTGCAGTAGATCTTCTAAAAAGAAGGTATTGATTTTTTTTCGTTTTTTTTCTTTTTTTTTTTTTGGATCTGATTAGGGTTAGGGTTTCGAAAAAAAGGGTATGGCGGCTGCTACGGGGAGAAGTAGGGTTAGGGTTTCGGTGGGGGGGTTCGGCAGTGGTGGTGGTGGTCGGCAGTGGTGGTGGTGGTGGTCGGCAGGTGGGGAAGTCGGCAGTGGTGGTGGTGGTGGTCGACAGTGGTGGTGGTGGTGGTCGGCCGGTGGGGAGGTCGGCAATGGTGGTGGTGAGGTCGGCAGTGGTGGTGGTGGTGAGGTCGGCAGTGGTGGGGAGGTCGGCAGTGGTGGGGAGGTCGGCAGCGAGGAGGAGGCAGCGGGCTGGAGGCAGCGAGGAGGAGGCAGCGGTCTGGCGGCTAGGGCTTCGGATTCGGAAGTGGCTAGGGTTTGTGGAGGAGAGGGGAAGGAGTGGCTCTGATACCAAGTTGAAATGAGGACTAAATCTCAGATAATTTTATTAATAGACTATTGCTACTACTTATAGAGGGTCCAACCCCTCTTCATACTACAACTTCTGATGTGGGACTAAAGTCCCTTATTGCTTCTCAACAATATTTCACCATCAAACCCATATAAGGGTATTGATAACAATTGAGGGAGACTCGTCTCTGTAATTAAACTAGTTCAATTGAACTAGTGGTTCTTCAACAATAAGCTCGGTAATAGAACTGACAAATTTCCGGAGTTCACTGAAATCAATCAGCAGGATCAATCCTAATTTACAAATGGGATGGAGATAAAAGAATTATAAATCTGAACTAGAGACTTGGAAAAGGCTATGTAGATTGATATATAGGTAGATTAAGGACAAGAAGTTACATATAGAAACATCCCTGTACGGTTTTGGAGCATCCCATTGCTGATGAGGTTAGCCAGCTTAGTGGGCAAACCGATCAAGGCTGATGATGCTACGGCCTTTCGATCGCGACTGATGTATGCTCGGATGCTCGTTGAGATCAGGGCCGGCGGTGAGTTACCAAGTTTATTGGAGTATGAAGTTCCTTCTGGAGAGGTCCTAACCCAAGAAGGTGGAACACGAATGGGTCCCCCCTTCCTGTTCACATTGTGCTTGCTTCGGACATCTGGACAGTAGATGTCCGACTGGTGGATTAAAGACGGTGCCGCCTTCGACATCTTCTGAGGAGCCTGGCCCATCACGAGCAATGGAGACTACCTCCGAGGACGAGAGAGCTGCAGACATCATGCAGGAAGGAGACCGGCCGATGGAGGAGGCCAGTGGTTTGAGTCTGACTATCTCAGCCCAACCGGCACACTCTGGTGGGGCTATGGTCACCTTCTCGGTACAGAAGAGCATGGTCACCAATGGTATGGCGGCTTCGGGACAAGAGCATCGAGGAGAGGGAGGACCATCAGAGGAGAGATTTTACAGTAGGAAGAGACGTGTTGGACCGCTGCACGACGGAACTCCAAGGGAAGGGGGACATCCCTCTGCTACGGGTGAGGCGTTATGTGTAGATAACCCGGCTTGGGCACTGGTGCTCTCACAGGCAACAAACCAGCATACCCCTACTGCTGGGGTGGAGGAGGACATGACATCGACGGACGTGGTACCACCCCCGGGTACTGGTCCAGGACACGTACAGGGAAACCCCTCTCTCGATAATTAATGGCGGTAATCGCTTGGAACGTGAGGGGCGCGTGCTCCTTAGGCAGATGGAGGGAGTATGTGGGGTCTTACGCAGAGAGCAGTATGACATTTTCGTTCTACTGGAGACCAAGATTAAAGGGGAAAAGACTCTTGCCCGTCGGACCCCCTCTCATTGGGTTCAGCTCCACAACCTAGCACTTTGTGACATGGCTAGGATCTAGGTCAGATGGAACTCCAGGAGTTGGGGAGGGGATTTGCTCCTGATGTCAGAGCAGCTGATTGCCATTTCCTTCACAAATAAGGGAGGTACTGGGAGCGGTGTACGTTCACAACGACAGGCGGCGATGGGAGGTCCTATGGAGTGACATTTCCAGAGTAGCTGCCGCTGCCGACTCCCTGCATCTTCCACTTCTCTTGATGGGCGACTTCAATGCCCTACTCCACAGAGGGAAGAAGGTGGGTGGCAGACTAGTTCCAGATCCGATCTTATATGACTTCCAGAGATGTCTTCTCCAGACGGGGCTCCAGGGATTGTCGCGCTCGGGGCATATCTGGACATGGTATAACAAAGCTACTAGGAACAGGGTTGCTTGCCAGTTGGACAGAACCTTGAAAAACAGGGAGTGGTTCTGCCGCTTCCCTAATTCTTTGGTGGAAGGTTTGGCAGCTGGGACGAGCGATCACTCCCCCCATCAGGGTTGGCTTCACAGATCGGCCTACTAGGAGGTCGCATCCCTTTCGGTACAACAACAGCTGGTTCCTTTCAGAGGGTTACTCGGAGGTTGTTACTGAGGGTCTTTCTTGCCACCAGGAGGGTACGACTCAGTTTCCTATGGTGCACCTGCTGAAACATACAAAGAAGGCTATCTGGAGTTGGATGAATAGATTACTCAAAACCTCTCTAGAAGATAAGGAGGAGGAGCTCAGAGACATTCAATACTCCATGCAGTCCGACATGCTTAACGGGGACCTTGTGGCTAGAGAGAAGGAGTTGATCGGGAAAGTCAACGTTCTTTGTCTGCAGCAGGAGATTAGTGTGGCTCAGCACGCTAAATGCTCATGGCTCAAGGATGGGGACCGTTGTTCTAAGTTATTCTATGACGTCATCCGGACCAGGCAACACAGAAACATCTCTCAGCTGCTTGATGCAGAGGAAAAGCTGGTGGGAGAGCCGTCAATGATCCAAGGAGAGGCAGTCAGCTATTACTCTGAGTTGTATTTTCAGACTGATTATCTGTCTGCGTTTCCAGATGTAGTTACGAAGAAGTTGGTGACCCCTATGGGAATAGTCTACTTCTTGCCCCGGTTACTATGGAGGAGGTAGAGGCTATAATCAAGAAGGCGGATCCCAACAAAGTGTCAGGACCGGACGGATTTACTAGTGGGTTCTACAAACGCCACTGGGATATTCTGAAGTTCCCAGTTCTTGAGGCAGTCCAGAAGTTTTTCACAAAGGGGAAGCTGCTGAAGGAGCTGAATCATACCTTCCTGACTCTTATGCCAAAGAAAGAGGGGATGACTTCGCTGGCGGACTTTAGGCCTATAGCGTGCTGTAATTATCTTTATAAAATAATTACGCACCTTATGTGCCGGCGTATGGAGGGGATCATGCAGGACTTAGTATCTCCAAATCAGGCAGCCTTCATCAAGGGGAGATCGATTGCTGACCACAGTCTCCTTGCGCATGAGATGGTGAGGGGCTTCAATAAACCAGGATGAGAGAAGGTATGCGTGAAGCTGGACCTGAAAAAGGCCTACGATATGGTTAATAGGGACTTCCTGTGCCACTTGATGACTGCCATGGAATTCGATGATCGTTGGGTTGCGAGGATTCGGGAGTGTATCACGACCCCCACCTTTTCTGTCCTCATTCAGGGTTTTCCGTATGGGTGCTTCCGCAGCAACCGTGGACTCCGGCAAGGCGACCCCTTGTCTCCTTACCTATTCACGTTTGTTATGGAGTACTTCTCCTGTTTGATGGACATAGCAGTACATCGAGGGAGGATTGTTCCGTTGTTCAGGATGGTTGGGCCTCTGGTCACTCATCTCATATATGTTGACGATCTTCTGGTATTCCTAAAGCATTCTATGGAAGGTTTGAACACGATCTCGGAGATTATGGAAGATCTGGAACCTTTTACTGGACTTCAAATGAATCGAGAGAAGAGTCGGGTCTGCTTTAGCTCCCTTTTCCCCGGAAGGAGGAGCGTGCCGCGGCTCTGGGTATGGAGAAGAGTGATCTTCCGGTGAAATACCTCGGAGTCCCCCTGACAGTCAATTATGCTCGAGACATTGACTGCCATAGTCTTGTGGAGTATGTTCAGCGAAGGGTTGAAGGTTGGCAAGCGGCGGGTCTATCATTTGGGGGGGATAGAGTTGGTGAGATCGGTCATCACGGTCGTGGCTCATTTCTGGCTCCAATCTATTTTGATCCCTGTAGCTACGATCAGGAAGATGGAGAGCCTTTGCGCTGATTTTATCTGGAGGGGGGGGTCTGCATGCTCTCCTGGAAACAGCTCTGTAGACCGAGGAGGGAGGGTGGAGTTGGTCTCCGACCCTTATTGGCGATCCGGGAGGCCTCGGCCCTGAAGCTGGCATGGAGGTTCATAAAAGGGGGGTCTCTTTGGGCGGACTGGATGAAGTGTCGATATGTGAAGTAAGGCAACTTTTGGAGATGCGCCATCGACAACAATCACTCTGTGACTTTCAAGCATATCCTGAGCCACAGAGCTGTTCTTAAATCGTCTATCAGGAGAATCCTGTGTGATGGTGCTGGGACTAATCTATGGCTGGATCCTTGGTTAGAGCATCAGTCCCTGGTGGATATTATGGGCGACTGGATGCACAGGGAGGCGGATAGGGGTCTGACTTGTCAGCATATCATAAGAAATGGAGCTTGGAGTCCTGAGTCCTACCGCCATATTGCGGAGCTTGGAGAGGTTATCCGTACAATCGAGATTGATACATCCCAGCCAACTGATTATTGGGTCTGGGATCCGCCCGACGAGACTGGAGGTTCTAGTTCTGGGAAGTTCAGGTTCCAGAGCGGCTATAACATTTTGCGTTGTTCCTATCCTACCATTGCGGATTATGATTTCATATGGTGCAAGGGCCTGGCCAGGAAAATGCAGCTGTGTCTTTATCGTTTTCTTCTGGGTCGCCTCCTAACAAGGGACAGACTCATCTCCTTTGGGATCCACGTCCCAAATCCGAAGTGTGCGCTCTGTGATAAGGATGACGAATCAATGAGCCACCTGTTCTTTGACTGTGAAGTGTCCTGGTACATATGGCCTGAGCAAGGCCGTGTGCTGGACGGAGGTATCACTGGTAGGACGATTGGGGAGATGATTACAGGGATCCGAGATTGCAGAGGGAGAGGACTGGTCTGGTTCAAGATTGCTAGGATAAGGTTGGCTGCTGCTGTCTAGCATGTGTGGAGGGAAAGGAATCACCTTATCTTCGAGGGACTTACCTTCCCTCCGGTCGGCATCCTCCATAACATTGACTTTGATGTAAAAGCAACGGAAACCTGACGGGTGGGAAACCACCTTGATTGTATGTTGTATGATTACTTGCTGAGTTTGGAATAAAATTTACCCTTTTTCCCAAAAAAAAAAAAAATCATAGCCATATTTTTTGCACTAAATATATGCTAATTTGTAGGGAATAGACGTTTGTCGAAGTGGAAAGGATCAGTTGTTGACTCGGTGGTCGGGGTCTTTCTTACTCAGAATGTTTCAGATGATCTGTCGAGGTGAGCTGGAAATTTCTGAAGTAGCTATAACAGCAAGTGATCTCAAGATGAAAGTATGGTAACAGTTTATCTGAATCTTGTTGCTCATCTAGTTTGATGTATTGTTTTTCACAGTGATGCCTTCATGTACCTCTCTGCAAGATTTCCTCCTGGTTCAAGCTGTGATGATGAGGACTCACATTCAGTAAGGACCAATATGCCGAAAGAAGAGGGAGGTGAAAGCATTCCAGTGCATGATGATGTCATCAAGCAACGGGAAAAGAAGTCTACAATATCAGAACCATATGATCCTGGTTCTGTAGGGGCACATGAGTCTGGAAACAATGCAGCAGCTAATGATAGTGGCTCACTCGGAAGTAACCGTGGACATGGTCTACAGAATCCTAAAGGTGAAGTTTTACATGTTGATGAAGGATCTTGTCTGCCATCATCTTCGGTTGAATCCATCAAGAGATGCATTACTATCACTACAGAAGAGTTGGGATCCTGCAGTACAGGTCAGCAAATATTGACATCGGATTCAGAGATAAAAACTGTAGATTCGCATGTATCCCTAGGCAAGCAGTGTGTGCAGAGACAGAATTGTACACTGAGCAACGATATTTCTGATAGAGCACCACAAGTACAAGATGAGGAAACGTCTGAAGTCACGCAAGAAGAAAGAGAGGCAGATAAATCAAGCTTGAAAGGTAAAGCTTCTGTCACAAAAAATCGAGCCAAAAAGGGAATACGCTCAACTAGAGGAAAGAAGATGAATGCTGAGACTGGGAAAAAGAAATTCGACTGGGATTGCTTACGAAAAGCCGCGTTAGGCAATTGTTCGAAGAAATACAGAAGCCACCAAGAAAATGACTCAGTGGACTGGGATGCAGTAAGGTGTGCAGATATAGAGGACATCGCCAAGCCCCTCGAAAAACGAGGGATGCACAATGTTCTTGCAGAGAGAATCAAGGTACATTATCAATCTATAGTTAGAGAAACTATCGCAGGTTATCATTTCAATCATCATAATTAAGATTTCTGGTTCTGCAGTATACTAGTCTACTTATTTTTTCTGAGATTTTAGTACATGTTTCATTAGTGACTATCCCTGTCCTGAGCTACTAACACCAGGACCCTCTCCCATTCTCATTTTTATTTTGCCCGGGGTGGCATTCTAACCAACGCCCACTCCTTTCCCTCCATTTCGAATTTTATGCGATATGCTTCCACTAGACCACCATATTAGTTCTCTTGCATAGCATATTTGGCAAAATAGAATGAATTTTAGAAATATATTATATTCATTGTATCATATAATTCTGTAGACCCATATTGGTAACTTACAACAAATTGTCTGCTTCACATATACATATAATGGCTCTATGCCTAATGGTGTTGGTTCTATGCCTAATGGTGTACTCATTGTATTACAGCAGGATTATTCTCTTATGAAGACTTCGTGTCTGCTCATCTTCTCTCCTTGGGACCCCTTCCCTTCTTTTCCTTCTACCCGGGCTCACCCTGACAATAATTCATCCACCATAGGAATATCCCCAACGTGCCCCCACGGAGGTCCTCCACGAAGACACAATATTCTCAATGAGTATCCAACATGAGTTCTGAGTCTCACTCTCCTGCACGACTCTCACGACATCCATTTCCAAACACAGTCGAATAACAGCACATGCTTCGAGATCTATGACATCCCAATCATCATCGGTCTTGTCAGCGGGCTTCTTGGACTTTTCCCGTAGAGCCTTGTGAAGCTTTTGAGATATGAGAACTTCATTCATCTGGCTTTTCCAAAAGAAAAAAATCATTCTTCTCATTGAACTTCTACACAGTCGAATAGCAGTACATGCTTCAAGATCTATGACATCCCAATCATCATCGGTCTTGTCAGCGGGCTTCTTGGACTTTTTTCGTAAAGCCTTATGAAGCTTTTGAGATATGAGAACTTCATTCATCTGGCTTTTCCAAAAGAAAAAATCATTCTTCTCATTAAACTTCTCAATTTCATGTTTCCCATTCTTGCTAGACAATTATTTCAAGAATCTACCCAATTAACTTTATCTGAGAACTTTCTCAGATACCTTGCTAGAATTCCAAAGCTCTAATACCAATTGAGCACAATGAGATATCACTAGGAGAACCTTTAGATCATTTTATATAGCATGTCATGTATCCATATATGAAAATCCAATCTTATGTAGGCTTAAAATTCAATCTTATGTAGGCTTACCATATATGGAAATCAATCAAACATATGGAAATCCATATACAAAAATCAATTAAATATATGGTCAAAGTCAAAAATGGTCATAGACCTATTTTTGGACATTTTTCTTCACCTCTACCACTATTTTTGTTGATCTGGATAGACGCAGGTCGACTACTAGATACATGTTTGTTCTACATGGTGCACCAGTCAGCTGGAGGCCTATGTTGCAGGCTACGGTTACCTTATCGACTACGGAAGCAGAGTATATGGCAGTAACAGAGGCAGTGAAAGAAGGCTTATGGCTTCGTAGCTTGATTGACGAGTTGGGGGTGAAGCAGGATGTAGTTAATGTGTATTGTGACAACATGAGTGCTACCCACTTGGAAAAGAATTAAGTCTATCATGCGCGGACTAAGCATACCGTTGTTCGCTACCACTTCATATAGGATGTTGTAGAAGACGGTGACATTGCACCTTAAAAGGTGCATACCAAGGACAATCCCGCTGATATGTTGACTAAAGTTATTCTTGGAGCTTTTCCAACATTGCTTGGATTTGCTCCATGTCCTTCCTATTGCTTGAGAGCCCTTAGGGGCGGGATTGACGAGTGGTTGATTTGGTGAAGCTGTACGTTGCATAAGTGTGTCAGCTCGATTTTGTGGTAAAACCTTGTCGAGGTGGAGATATGAAGAAAAAATGTCCAAAAATAGGTCCATGACCATTTTTGACTTTGACCATATATTTGATTCATTTCCATATATGGATTTACAAATATTTGATTAATTTTCATATATAAATATTTTCATGTATGGTAAGCCTACATAAAATTGGATTTTAAACCTGCATAAGATTGGATTTTCATACTACATTGTAGAAGCATGGAATTTCAGGACCAGAAATCCTATGCGCCAAACATTACATGCGCCATGGAGCTCAGAGGAAGTACTTGGCACAGCAAAGCAAAGATATAGACATTAAAAGAAGATTTTTATTTCATATAAAAGTCTATTACATGTCTTAAAAAGAGCTGTACAAAGGAGGATTTCTACAAAGAAAAGACCCTAAGTCTACAGCTAGGCGCAGCAACCACCATGCGCCCTCAAACAGGCGCATCCCGCCATGTGCTCTCAGCCAGGCACATCCCTTCAGTAGCTCAGTTATGTGCATCCTCAGTTATGTGCATCCCTTCAGCAGCTCAGTTATGTGCCGCCCTTCAGCGCCCCACAGGCGCATCGTGAAGTCTCAGCATATGTGCCATTAAATGCTTCGACTAATGAAGCATTTATTGAGCAGAACGAGGATGAGCAACCAACCCTCTAGCGGGAGGAAGAGCTCTCCGCAATTGATCCGCGGCAAAAGAAGGCTTTCAACACAACCAGAGTAAGCAACACCCACTCTGACAGAAGAAAGAGCCTCCAAAGCCGCAGCACCGCAATTCAGATCTGCGGCTCTTGCAGCATAACGGAGACGAGGCTCGAGCATCCCGATCTTTGGATGCAACAGGCACCTTCTGCCTGCCTCAGAAGCCCTCGACTCCGACTTTTGGATGTAACAGTCACCTTCAAGTGCATCAATGAAGATCATGCGTCGCATCTTCACCATCGGGAGCATCTCATCAACATAATGTGCTCGAGTAAACAAATTCATTTCGGGAGGACGTGAGAGAACGAGAAGCAAACCCTCTCCATGCCACTATTTATAGGCCGGGCAAATCAAACCCATGCGCCAAGTGGCTGGCTCTCCGAATCCCGTGCAATGAATTTGCATTAAATGGTGATGAACCTGACGCTTCGAATTCAGCCAAGTCAAGAACGGCTATTTAAAGCAGTCGAAGAACGTAACAGTCGGGCCCATAAAGATGTGTCATGCAAAGAGGATGCGCCAGCCAGACCGCGCATCGTACTGACGCGCCCAGCTCCCATCAACCTCATAAGGATGCGCCCCCATGCGTCCCCATGCGCCTAGTGGAACGTCGATCGATGCGCCCACTCAACAACCCATCACCTGTCAAAGAACATTAAATGCTGAAGTCTGACAGAGTTGGCAGCACGTCCCCCGAGGACTGAACTTGACAGCTTTTGCAGAAGACGAAGCGTCGCCGACGTCAGCATCATCATTGCTTCCCTCCGGCGGTTACAAGCCACGTGGCCGCCCAACCAGTTCGCATGCGCCTCCGCAGCCATGCGTCCAAATCTCTGCATGCGCCTCAAAAGCCATGCGCCTCAGACTTTTCTCTGATCCCTAAAGACAGAAGTAAAGTCACTACTGAAGCCTCGCATGCGCCTCAAAAGCCATGCGCCCCGACTGGTTCGTGACTCCTAAAGGTTACGAGCCAAAGCCTCCTCATGCGCCCAATCCCAGGCGCATCCTATCAGATCACTCCCCACCAAATCCGAGATCTTCGAGCCATGGACCGACGACACGCGTCCTTTGACTTGATTCAGCCTATGAAGGGGTGCTAATCACCCAAGATCTCAGCAACTGAAAGATCTTCTCCGTTGCTACGTGCCAGCTCTGCCGCAGCCCACGACAGCAACGAGAAGAGTTCAACTCCTTAATCAGGGCGCATCGCCTATGCGCCTCCATCAGCAACTACCACGTGGCGTCCCCACATACAGGCGCATCCTACATGCGTGCATGAGCAGCCAGTCTGCAAAGCTATAAATAGAGGGATCATTTCCTTCTTTCAGAGAGACACACACAGACAGAGACGTCGTGCAATCATCAGCAACATATAGAGAGAGGCAGATACAGACACTCAACGTCTTCTTCCTCTCCGCAAGCTCCTGCACCTAGAGCAACCCAGATCTTTAGAGAACCGAGAACCGTCGTCAGATCGTCAACGGAGTCAACGCATTACCACTCGCTCCATCGGCACAAGGGACCCAGATTAAACAAAAGTGTACTCCTAGGACTACGTCTAAGTCCTACATTGTAACACTGTTCTGTTTGTATTGAAATTACATCAAAAGATTTTAATGGCAAACAAGCTGGCGACTCTGCTGGGGACCTCTTTCTCCTCCACCGAGAAAGCTGTGTCGCAATCTGACGACGTAAAGGTGGGCTCCTCCCACAAGACGCTGGTCGTATGTCTCAATCAACAAGCGTATGAGGAGTTCATCTCTGAAGGCAGCGCGAGTCCTTCGAAGCGGCTGCCGAAGTCGAAGAAGACTCGCCAAGTCTGGGTGCGCAAGGTCGACGCCTCTGGCACCACCACCGAAGGGGATGCACCAACGCAGCCATCCCTTCGACGTCCTCAGCAACCAAGATGCGCCCACTGGTGCAGCGCATCTCTCGGGAAAACGTGCGGCTGACCACATTCCCCAGCCATCTTCCTCTCAGGCGAGGAAGATGCGTCGACGGAGCAGGGGCGCAGCTAATGCCCCGCGCATCACCTCTGATGCGCCGCAGAAGGTCTCTGTCTTTGACAGACTCACTCGCTGTAGTGGCGAGGAGAATTTGGACTCTGAGTACTACGCGTCCCAGCGGGCTAGTGCGAAGAAGTCCAAGGCAGCACGGGTCATGCGCCTCAAACGTGCTATGCCGGCAGCAAACCAGAAGCATGCGCTCACAATCAGCCGCGCTACTGATGATAAGCTGTACATGGTCGACTCGGGTGCTTCTGCGCCGGAAAAGAGTCGACCTTCAAAGTCCTTGTCTTACTTGGGCGCATCTGTTGCGTTCGCAACTGAGTCGAGCAAGGCAAACCCTGTAGTCTTAAACTCCCGCGCCTCCTCTGGTTGTGCGTTTGAGGTTCGTTCAAGTCACTGTAAATGTTGTTCCCCCACTACTGATCTGAGCACCTGTTTGGTGTTGGATCAGGGGGCGCAACATTCACTTGACCACCCCGGCGCTTGGCCTTGCCATGCGCCTGATGGGGGTGCGAAGGTGGCACTGTCCTCCAACAATCTGCGTAACGTGATCACTCACAAACGCCGGTCAGGAGAGTCGACTGACAAGCACAATGCGCCTCTCACAGGGCACGCCTGTGCTGTAGTCACCATCAACTGTTGTTGCAAAACAACAGTTCCGCCACCAAGGCAGTCGGTGTTCCAGCGGCTGCAATCACCAACACCTCTCCAATGTCGCCTCGGGAAGAAAGTGTCAATTGAAGAGGAACCAGAGGTTGCTTCATGCAATGTGATCTCCAATTCCTCGTCAATCCGAAAGGCGACCGGCCATTCCTCGACCTCGTCCAAGAGTCAGCCGAGGAGAACCAAGATAACTGTTCTATCCTCTGGAGTGTTCGAAGGCACTCGGAGGAGAAGGAAGATCCTGGAGGAAGCTGGGGGTAGTCAAGCCCTTGTTGATCCTCCTTCTGAAGACGAAGATGCCCTACAGAGCACAACTGGGATGGAAGTCAACCTCCCGGATGTTGCTGGGGGTGGTCTACCCCCTGTGAACCTGCGTCTCGACGACGAAGAAGTCCTCCAAGACAGAACTGGGGGTAATCAGGCCCTCGCGGATACTTCTCCCGTAAACGAGGGTGTCCTCCAAAACACAGCTGGGGGTAGCCAGGCCGAAACTCCAGGAGAGGCAACTCCCCTACAATTGAGCGAGGCCGAGAGTGAAGCCTCAACTGATCCATCCGACTCCAGCCGTGTCATGACGGTATACATGACTGGGGGTGAAACCGAGCCTGATGCGCCGCCAGCAGACCTTGTCCAGCGCATGGATACCCTGGAGGGAGGACTCAAAACCCTCTCCGCCTCCATGCAAACACTGACTCAAGCGGTGTTTGAGATACGGTCAGCTTTGGCCAGGGCACCGTCTACTGGTCCTGACCCAGGGGCCAATGGAGAATCAAGTGTACCCCTTCAACGGGTATCCTTGGATACGGATCGCCGTGAAGCACCTCGGACGTCGGAGCCATCAAATGCTCAACTCCAGGCTGTACCACCTTCCCCGACCCCAGTTCCACGGAAGACGTGGTGGAGATGATCAGGGACTTGCGCGAACGCTTTGAGTCCAAGAACAGGCAAGAGGAGCGCCAGAAGATGGGGATCCCCCAACCCTATCCCCTCGAATGGAACAAAGTGGTTTATCCTCCTAAATATAAACCACAAACTCTGACGCCGTACGATGGGAAGGACTCTCCGTGTCGCTATCTAACGTACTTCCAGTCCCAAACGGGACATCTCCCGAAGGAGGACGCACTACTTACCAGCATATTTGTCGGGGCACTGAAAGGAGTGGCGTACGACTGGTACTGCAGTCTCCTCGATAACTCTATCTCTTCCTTCGACGACTTGACGCGCCTCTTCCTCGACCGTTTCTACGACGGCGGGAAGGACATGACAATGGCGTCCCTCATAGAGATACGCCAGAAGGAGAAGGAAACAGTTCGAGTATTCATCGAACGCTTCCGACAGGCCTGCTTCAGACTGCCCCTGGGCATGCCAGAACATGCACTCTTCTCCTCCTGCAGCATGAACATGCTGCCTGCAGTCAAACTCTGGCTGAACTCCGCTCCTCCTTCCGACTGGAGTTCCTTGATCATCGAAGCCGAAGCAGCAGAGAAGAAGGCGTCTAATGCTCGCCTTCTGGGAGTCAGTTTTCCTGCCTTTGAGGACAAAGGAAAACGGCCTGCAGCCAACAACCCTGGACGAGAGACGAAGGGGAAACAAGCATTGACTGTCAATGCCTCCAAAGGTGCATCAGCACCCACTCAAAAACCTCCACTTGCACCATGGCCAAAGGAGGTTTATTCTTTCAACGATGAAGACACCCTGCAACTCTTTGAGATACTGAAGCAGGGTGACAAGATCAAATTGCCGGACCCGAAGCGTCCCGACGAGGTTGGGAAAGTGGACAATCCGAGGTACTGTCACTACCATCGGTTTGTCGGACATCCGACCAAGGACTGCTACGTCCTCAAAAACTACATCCAGCGCATGATCAATGCGGATGTTATCTCCGTCGACTACGAGGAGAAAACGGTCTCGGCCAACCTGGTGTCACTTTAATTTGGCACCTTGCCGCCAACTACAACACAAGATGGCGTCGTCCGCATCCCTAAGGCAACAATAGAGGTGGTTAACTTACCACCTACTCGTGACAACGTGAGTGGACTCACCCCGCTCACCACATCTCGGGGAGAGATCTTATAGGTTCACCCTGATCTCGTCTCCGAGGTTACCCAACCGGAGGTACGCTCTGCCTCCAAAACCAAAGGCAGGAAGATCAAGTCTTGCCGCATGGTCTCTTCCTCCGCAGAAGAGGCTCTTCCTGTACAAACCCGTTCGCAGTTGAACGTCCAACCCGACGAAGCTGCCGTCGAGGTGGTGCCTCCCTGCACTACCCCTGCTGCCGAAGAAGGGGGTCCGTCCAAGCCTCCAGCAGCCAATAAGCAGAAGCATATAGAGGTCTGTTTCGACAAACCTCTGCGAAAGGAGAATGCTTCGGGGCTAGCCAAGCCCCACAACTTCGACATACTGGCACAACTTGCCAGTACTCCTGCCGGCCTATCTCTGTTTGAGCTTCTTCGCCTTTCCAAGGACACTCATGAAGCTCTCAGTGAAGCCCTGAAGGATGCGGAAACTTGCCAGTACTCCTGCTCTGGATAGCGGAAAGTAGGCCCCACCTCTAACTCGGAGTGATCCAATACGTGACTAGGGTCTGCCACGTACCGCCTCAACTGCGACACATGGAACACGTTATGGACTCCCTCGAGCGTAGGCAGCAAGTTTAGTCCATAGGCCACTGCACCAGCCCTTCCAAGAATAGTGAAAGGTCCGATGAAGCGCGGACTAAGCTTCCCGCCTTGGCCAAAACGAATCGTGCCCCGTGTCGGAGAAATCCTCAGGAACACCATATCGCCAATCTCGAACTCTAACGGTCTCCGATGGCTATCGGTCCAATGCCGTTGTCTATCCTGAGCCACCCGAAGTCTATCCCTGATCAACTTAAACTTCTCTGCTGCATCCACCACCTCTCCGGGCCAAGCAAAACTCTCTCACCGACATCGTCCCATGACAAAGGAGTGCAACATCTTCGTCCGTATAGAGCCTCAAATGGCGACATCTCTATACTGGCCTGATAGCTGTTGTTGTAAGCAAACTCTACCAGGTGAAAATGGTCCTCCCAAGATCCTCCGAAATCTAACACACAAGTGCGAAGCATATCCTCGAGTGTCTGGATGGTCTTCTCCGACTGACCTTCTGTCTGGGGGTGATATGCGGTACTGAACTTGAGCTGGGTGCCCAAGCTAGTATGCAAACTCCTCCAAAACTGGGAAGTGAAACGACTATCCCGATCCGAGACTATGCTCACTAGGACTCTGTACAATCTGACTATCTGTCGCACATACATCTCTGCCAGCTTCTCTGTAGATGGTCCCACCTTGAAAGACAAAATATGGACCGATTTGGTCAATCTATCAACGATGACCCAAATCGCGTCTTTTCCTCCTGAAGATCGTGGAAGTCCAGATACAAAGTCCATAGTGATGTGCTCCCACTTCCACTCAGAAATGGGTAGTGGCTGAAGCAGACCACCTGGCCTCTGTCTCTCGGCTTTCACCTACTGGCATACTAAGCATCGAGATACAAACTGAGCTACTTCTCGCTTCATGCCATACCACCATACGTGCTCCCTCTGGTCTCTGAACATCTTGTTGGCTCCAGGATGCATAGAGTATTGAGAACGATACGCTTCCTGAATAACCTCCTCCCAAGGCTCTCCACTCGGAACGCACAATCGAGTATCGTGCCTCAGCGACCCATCTTCGGCTATAGAGAAATCGTCTACCAATCCTGCTTGCACCTGTTCCCTGATGCTCCTCAGGGCCACGTCCTCAACTGCGTTGATCTGACTCTGTCCATCAACGCAGACTGAATTTGTAAATCCCACATCTGAATCTACATACTCAGAACGATCACCTCGATACCCAACCTTTCCAGATCAGCCAATAGATGATGATCTGCCGCCAAATACATAGCGACTGGATACCTGCTCAAGGCATCTGCAACTACGTTAGCCTTTCCTGGATGGTACTTGAACTAGATATCGAAGTCCTTCATCAGTTCAAGCCACCTCCTCTGCCTCATGTTCAATTCCTTCTGGGTGAACACATACTTCAAGCGCTTGTGATCCGTGAAGATCTCAACTTACTGGCACACTCTATCCAGGATACTATACTACACTTATGGGATACTACCTTCTATTGTCTTCCTCAAATGAATGCTGGTAAATAAGTAGCATGCGGGGCTCAGTTGAATGGGACACAAGTGTCATTTGGGTAGTAGGCTTAATGTGGGTCGTATCCATATTTTGGGTCAACAAGTTTGGGTCCAAATGGTGCCCCCAATTCGAGTCGGAAATAAAAGTGACTTCGTGGGGTAAATCAAGATTGGGTCTTGTGTCAGAAAATTCGTGTGATAGAATAAAGCACAAAATGGTGTGCCTGAGTGGGACACGAAAGTCATGGGCGTAGGGTGTCTTGTCTAGATCATGCATATGAAGTTGGTTTTGAGAAAACAACTAGTCTTGTGCTCCTAAAGTAAAAGTCATGACAATGTGCATATGATAATCATAAATAAAAGTGGGAATGGTCAATGGCCTAAATTGATACGAAGTTGTACGATACAAAGATAGTACAAGAGAACGAGTTTGAGTGGGACATGATATATCAAAATGAAGATAATCTTGTCTACTATAAACTCATGAAGAAAGTTTTCCGAGATTGACATCTCTGACGCTCCAGAAATCAAAGTCACGGAAGAACATTTGTTTATCTAGGATACTCTCTCTAGGGTGTCTACCCAAGTCTTGACGCTGTCTACACAAAGCACTAACTCATCTATATGATACTTGGATGGTAACCCTATACTAGGTTGCTCATGTCTCTCCTCCAACTAGATACTAAACTGTTGGTGCCTAAACTTCTATAACACTTGAAATACTTCGTCTCTAGCTACTAGGGTACTCCTCCTATTCTGGTGCATGCTGCAACTCCTACCTTAACACTCATTAATCACTCTAAGGTTTCTCATCTATATTTAATTATCAACAATCATGTATAATACTTTCTAACCATACTCTAAACTATTAACACAATTACTCAAGGACACAGACCAATTGCAAATCACCAAGCCATCACACTACAAAGAACCTATAATGAAATGAGACTCT
Organism: Iris pallida; assembly: GCA_029216955.1. Taxonomy (NCBI): domain Eukaryota; kingdom Viridiplantae; phylum Streptophyta; class Magnoliopsida; order Asparagales; family Iridaceae; genus Iris; species Iris pallida. The sequence continues at coordinate 5,250 of JANAVB010011722.1, read as the reverse complement.
ACAAGGACCTGGACTAAATAACTGAAACTGTCCCTACTCCTAAGCTAATTGATGATGGAATAGAATCTATAATAACATAATTGAAATGATAGAGATGATATGTTACGACCCTTATCAAGATACAATCTGATAATCATACCCGTCTGTCCAAAATCATGATACTCAGAGTCCTCGCCACGCCAGTAAGCAAGGCTGCGATAAACGGTAGATTCCATAACTGGGTATGCACCTCTATAATCATGTCGTCTGGGATCCTCGCCACGCCGACTAGTATAGCTGCGAGAAATCTTAAATCTCATGACCAAGATATGTACATCCGAAGTCAGGTCTCTACGTTTCCGCCACGCCGGCTAATATAGTTGCGATAAACTCCAGGTTCCATAACCAAGTAGACGTTTACCTTCCCTGTTATTCCCGTCAACATATGTTATCAGAAGATACCGTAATTCAGGCCATAGAATTCATCTCGATATGAAAAATCAAAATCGGCGATGATCTAACAAAATTCAAATTCAATAATAAGGAACAAGGGCGAACAGAAACAATGGAAAGAATTTCAAATTGACGTTCAACCAAGATTCTCAAGGGTCGCCACTAGAATCTCTCAAAAGTCCTAAGCAAAGAGATCAATATGGCACACGATAAGATATCGTCAAGGAAGGACAATTTATTTCGAAATGGAAGAAGAGTTTTGTCATGGTAATCAAAAGATTGGAATTTTCCTAATATGTGATTGAGTAACTCCTATCATAACCTAAAACCTATATCCTAAGAGCAGGCTCGTAATTAGTACTCTAAGTCGAGTACCATTACAAAATCGCACTAGTTGCGACTCTGACCTGCATGGGCCACCATAAAAATGTGTCACGACCCGCACCCTATTTAGGGGCACGAGCACGTGGGTACGTCCAGCCTACGCCACAGTATCGGCGGTAGAACGTTGTAAAAGGTCATCTAGAATATATAGAATCTAAGACACAAAATATAACCTGTCATCTCCGCACGGAGGAATATAACCACAACCCAATCACATAATTCTAAGGAAGATAAACACGATGATAAAGATAAAGATAAAGATGAGATAAATAGTCTGAAATAGTGCCGAGCCACAATCAAAATTTCAGAGACCAAGACATAAAACAATATCCCAAAATAAATACTACAAGTCTCAAAGTATCAAACTAGAATGTAATCAAGACAAAATCTAGGTGAACTAGGTCACTACTGGCGGTGCGTCATCTACGAACACCGGGTCCACAGGTTGGTCCTGGTCGTAGGCTCCATCTATGCCAACCCGTAGTAGGTCGGGCAATCTGCATCTAAATCATCTGAAAAACAACGGGGGTTATCCTGTCAGGATATGAGCAAGTACAAACGCCAACAGCAGTTCCATGTGAATTGACAAATACTATAAGAGACAATCATAATGAAATACAAGATGGAATATCAAGACTGAAAGTAAAACGGTACAAGAGAACTGGATATCATGTCATGTGTGAGATATAAGATATAACTGGAATATAAATAAATGGAAAGTAATCTGCGGTATGATGTAAACATAAAAATAAAAGTGCCATGAGATATTAGAGCGTTATGTGATCGGCTTGGGTCAAGATCAGGCTGTTCCATTTGACCGGCTATGCACAGGTAGTATAATAATGTAGGGATCAGGCTGGCCAAAATGGAAAGCTATGCACAAGTAGTATAAGGTCAGGCTACACCCTACGTGTGGTGAGGGTGGAGCTATGCGCAAGTAATAAACAAGGGTAATGATCACATAACCTCTAATAACTCCCCCATCCCCGAGTAGTATAATGAATCCAGACATGACAGGTCATGACACGGGATTCGAAGAGCAGGGGGCCAGCCTACTCCCAAATCGGTGTCTATACAAGTACAGGAAACAATATCGAACAATGTACTCATATACCAGGTAAACCAGGAATGACATCTCATGACGAGATTCACGTATACTAGTCCGTGTATCCTCGTGTCAAGAATCAAGTATAACACTACAACTGAATCGGATATAGTAGATATCAAGACAATGAAAACTATCAGAGAATGTACTCGTCTGTCGTCCTGAGCTGAGAAAATCGAAACTACAACCCACTCAAAGAGCCACGAACGGTCAACTCGCACAACTGTCTCCTAATGCTGAAACAGACATTACCAACGTCCTCAGAATGGTCAAATTAGCTAGAAACGCCTACCCATAAGTCCAATTCTGGACACAGGGGCAAAACGGTAATTTCGGGTCAAAATGGTGTCCGCCGTTGGACCCACTTTGCACCAAAAAATGTGCCAGAATCTACGGTCTCTAAAGTCATCAAACTATATGTCTACAGGTCCGGTTTGACGAGACGAACCCAACGGTATGTCCAATTTTGGATTCCGGTGGGCTGCGCACAAAATCACCCGTTGAGTGGGATTATGGGCCCGCCAAAATGGCGTCCCAATCAATGGTCTCAGAATCGTACCAAACTTGACATACAGGACCAGAAAAATATTTTGAGTCTAATGGCGCAAGTTTTGTCGCGATTTGATTAGTGTGCACAAAGTAATTGACAAATATGCAAAAGGCCGATACGGTAAATTTTTGACGGATACGCATCAAATTCGTCGCGCACACGCGACCAATTTGAATTCCGTCAAAGACTACACGACCACGAAGTCGATACGCACCTTTCGATGCTTTCGGTTCGTGACCACGTCGCCCGGATTGACGGGACGGACGGCGTATCGGGACAATTTTTCTAAAAATCCACTTTTGAAAATCAGTTTTTTCTCCAACTTCACAAACCAATAACTTTCTGTACAGTGCATGAAATTTAATTCTACAAGAAAGATTTTAAAGCCCTATAGGTTGTCTACAAGTCTCTTCAAGCCGATTTTGAAAACTCACAACATGCTGGTCGCAAATCGGCCACAAAGTTGGGGTTTTGGGACAGTTTCTAAACCTAGAAAATCGAGTTTTTTCTCGATTTTGGAACTCGTTTTTCGTCGCACATGGTGCGAATCAGCACGAGCTATTTGAAGAAAAATAAAGGTGTATATGTTGGGATCATACCTGACCAAGTGGTTCGCAAAACGACGGAGCGAGAAAGGAGAAATCTATTTCCGAAGTTGGCCCTTCGCTGACAGTTTCCGCACGCGGATGGGATGCTCGTTGCACTTTTTTCCGACGATGGACGGCCGCGGTTAGGCCGCCGGCGATGTCGGGGTGCATGCTGGGTTGGGGGTGACGGCTAGGGTTTGAGTTTTGTGAAAATTCCTCTCTCTCTCTCTCTCTATATATATATATATATATATATATATATATATATATATATATATATATATATATATATATATACACACGGATTGGTTCGGATTGAAAAGGAAAAGGGGTGGGGGGGTGGGGGCGGGTTTTGTTAGCAGCTACTGCTGCTGCTAGGCTTTGTTTCTAAGAGGGGGGGGGGGGGGGGGGGGGCGTGAGTGCCTTGTTTGCTTTTGATTCTTTTTTTTTCTTTTCTATTCCTTAAGCTATTTTATATATATGTATATATATAATATATATATATATATATATATTATATTATATTATATTATATTATATATTTACACAAAAAAAATATATATATATATATATATATATATATATATATATATATATATATTATATTTACACAATATACGTATATATTTATTTATATAACATAAACCCATAATATTTACCCATTAATATAAATATATATATTTATATATATATATATCCCATAAATGGTATATTACCTAAATATATATAAATAAAATCAGAATATACTTATAAACAAAACTAAATATTTTATTTTATATATATATTAAATGTATTAAACTTTTATAAATAAAAACTGTATCAATAAAATACATATTTAAATAATAATATAAAAACACTAAAAATAATATTTAAATAATATAAAAAAATAGTGAAACATTTTAAATGACTATATTAGCCCTATTCAGGAAAGTGGGGGTGACAGCTAGGCGCAGCAACCACCATGCGCCCTCAAACAGGCGCATCCCGCCATGTGCTCTCAGCCAGGCGCATCCCTTCCGCAGCTCAGTTATGTGCATCCCTTCAGTAGCTCAGTTATGTGCCGCCCTTCAGCGCCCCACAGGCGCATCGTGAAGTCTCAACATATGCGCCATTAAATGCTTCGACTAATGAAGCATTTATTGAGCAGAACGAGGATGAGCAACCAACCCTCTAGCGGGAGGAAGAGCTCTCCGCAATTGATCCGCGGCAGAAGAAGGCTTTCAACACAACCAGAGTAGGCAACACCCACTCTGACAGAAGAAAGAGCCTCCAAAGCCGCAGCACCGCAATTCAGATCTGCGGCTCTTCCAGCATAACGGAGACGAGGCTCGAGCATCCCGATCTTTGGATGCAACAGGCACCTTCTGCCTGCCTCAGAAGCCCTCGACTCCGACTTTTGGATGTAACAGTCACCTTCAAGTGCATCAATAAAGATCATGCGTCGCATCTTCACCCTCGGGAGCATCTCATCAACAGAATGTGCTCGAGTAAACAAATTCATTTCGGGAGGACGTGAGAGAACGAGAAGCAAACCCTCTCCATGTCACTATTTATAGGCCGGACAAATCAAACCCATGCGCCAAGTGGCTGGCTCTCCGAATCCCGTACAATGAATTTGTATTAAATGGTGATGAACCTGACGCTTCGAATTCAGCCAAGTCAAGAACGGCTATTTAAAGCACTCGAAGAACGTAACAGTCGGGCCCATAAAGACGTGTCAAGCAAAGAGGATGCGCCGGCCAGACCGCACATCGTACTGACGCGCCCAGCTCCCATCAACCTCATAAGGATGCGCCCCCATGCATCCCCATGCGCCTAGTGGAACGCTGATCGATGCACCCACTCAACAATCCATCACCTGTCAAAGAACATTAAATGCTGAAGTCTGACAGAGTTGGCAGCACGTCCCCCGAGGACTGAACTTGACAGCTTTTACAGAAGACGAAGCGTCGCCGACGTCAGCATCATCATTGCTTCCCTCCGGCAGTTACAAGCCACGTGGCCGCCCAACCAGTTCGCATGCGCCTTCGCAGCCATGCGCCCAAATCTCTGCATGCGCCTCAAAAGCCATGCGCCTCAGACTTTTCTCTGGTCCCTAAAGACAGAAGTAAAGTCCCTACTGAAGCCCCGCATGCGCCTCAAAAGCCATGCGTCCCGACTGGTTCGTGACTCCTAAAGGTTACGAACCAAAG
>JANAVB010011721.1:0-33658 GCA_029216955.1 Iris pallida | reverse complement strand
CGAGCCACTTCGCAGGTATTTTTATCTCTCCTCATCTCATCGTTTCGCGATCCGATTGATTCTTTGCGAAGACAACATGAACACAACACCTACTCTTTGTAGATCACGATTTTGTTCATCGTATAAAAAGATATGTCGATTTAAAGGCGGAAATAAAATAGCATTAAAATAGTTTAATCTTTTCTGATTATTGACGCAACTTGGCATTAAATTTTCAGTCAACCTTTTCATCGAATTGACGTACTTTATGCACAGAAGTTGAAGACAACCTATAGGACATCACAACCCTTTTTGTAGATTCTAATTTCATTAAACAGATAAAAATTTATTCGATTCCGAAGTTTAGCGAAAACCTGTTTTCAAAAATTAGAAATCCTTCGATACGACGTACGTCCCGCCATTCTGGGCGACGTGGTCGCGAACCGTAAACATCGAAAGCTGCGTAACGGCTTCGTGGTCGTGTGGGCTTTGACGGAATTCAAATTGGTCGCGTGTGCGCGACGAATTTGATGCGTATCCGTCGAAATTCACCGTATCGGCCTCTGTACAAGTTTCCCAATTACTTCATGCACGCTCGTCAGATCGAGACGAAACTTGTGCCAACAGGACCGTATCGTTTTTCTGGTCCTGTATGCCAAGTTTGGTCCAATTCTGAGACAGTTGAATCATACGTCGTTTTGCGGGCCACACGGTCCCACTCAACGGGCGATTTTGTGCACGGCCCGCCAAAATCCAACTTTGGACATACGGTTGGGTTCGTATCGAAAAACCGGATCCGTAGACATGTAGTTTGACGACTTTAGAGACCGTTGACTCTGGCACACTTTTTGGTGCAAAACGGGTCTAACGGCGGACATCATTTTTCCCGAAATTACCGTTTTTCTCCTGTATCCAGAATTGGACTTAAGGACAGGCAATCCTAGCTTATTTGACTATTCTGAGAATGTTGGTAACATTTATTTCAGCTTTCGGAGACAGTTGTGATGACTTGGACTTTCTGACTTGTTGATTGGCGATGCATTGTTGGTTCTCCGTGCAACCCCCAGGCAAGTATACCTTGCCAACTTGTACAGTATAATTTATATGCATGTTCATCATCTCACTACGGTTCTTTTGCTTACATTCGTGATTGCCTTATTTCATGTCTAGTGCACTTTTCCTGTTATAGTTTTACTTTACATGATTCTAGTTGTCTGCACATTCTTGTTCCCTTCTGTTATGACATTTCTATCTGTTACCTATGTTAGTCTCATACGTGTGCTTGATAGAGTCGTCTAGTCCCATACCACGATTTTCTCAACTTGATTATAACTTGACTTGACTTGACATGACTTGAGTGGGACTTGACTTTGACATTCTATAGATTATGAGTACTTACCTTGACTATGGTCTATAGGATTTTATACTAGGATTGGCTACTGTCTTGGTTGTGAGTACTTGCCTTGACTGCGATTGAGACATTATAGAATGTGAGTACTTGCCTTGACTGCAGTTTATAGCCAGCAATTTCTAGTATGGCATGCCAGTGTCTTAGGATCCTCGTGTTTAGATCTTGTGTCTTGGTTCATTTTCTCGTTGGATACCCTTGATTGTTTCTTGCTTCTTTTTACTATTACATGTTGGCCTGTATATTATGTATCTTGCTAGTCCTCTGAGGACCTGATGATCTCTTCAGGTTTAGCGACTGCATGGAGTTAGTTAGCAGGGCGAGATGGTAGAGGATTGCGATGTATGATACAGGTATTGCTGGTGTTATTTCTTTATTATCCTCTCGTGCTTTACATTCAGTACCATGATATATTCTGCTTACTTTATGGACTCATATCATTCTTAGAGTCTAATCGGACAATGCTAATGGGCTGCAGACCATGACCCATAATTGTTCAGTCGTGTTTCGTATATTTATTATGGATTGAGATATAGATTTGTTTGCCATGATTTGGCAGTATACCATGACCTTGACAGCTTATACGTACTTGAGTCGGGCTGGAGTCCGCTCGATACGTAGCTGGCTTGCTCACGAGCTCGCGTCCGAAAAGCGGGTGCGGGTCGTGACAGGGAATGCTGAGTCGATTCACTAGCAATCCAGGCGTTAAGCACTGGAAAGCTGTGAAGCGGGTTATGTGATATCTCAAGAAGACTCAGACATATGCACTGCACTTCAGCAGAGCGCCGCCGGTAGTAGAAGGCTTCAGTGATGCTAGCTGGTGCTCAGAGTTAGAGAGCGAGAGGTCCACAGGTGGATTCATTTTCACAATGGGTGGAGCTGCTATATCGTGGAAGTCAAAGAAGCAGACTATGCTCTTGCGGTCATCTATAGAATCTGAGTTCTTTGTACTTGATACCACAGCAGATGAAGCAGAGTGGCTTCGGGAGCTCATGTATGATCTTCCAGTGGTTGGGGCACAGATACCGGTAATTCCTATATACTGCGACAACCAGGCGACTGCGGCGGTGGCATCAAAAGATCTCTTCAACGGGAAGAAGAGAACTGTACGGTTAAAGCACAGGGCAGTGAACGATCTCATTAAGAGAGATATCATTGCAGTGATTGATGTTTGGAGTAAGGAGAACCTGGCGGATCCGTTCACGAAGGGCCTCAAGCGCCAGCTGGTCGAAGACACAGCAAGGAAGATGGACTTGAAAGCTTTCTGATATTGTGTCTTTGTAATCCTACTGTAAAGTTTTATTTTATTAGTTCAAAGAGAAATCTACTAGACATCTAACTTTCAGTTCAAAGGAGGACCATTGACTGGAATAATATCAGGTAACAGTGGGCACTTGTTCTTTGGAGCATAAAAGGGTTACAGACCCATAACCACTGTTATCTACTATATGATCTCTACGGAGAACGGATCCTGTGGGAAGATTGGCTTAAATGCCTTAATGAGTTCTCAGACAGAGTGAATGCCTGGAGTGCTTTACAGGGAGCACGGTAATGCAGCACTACAAGGAGTGTAACTCCATGCTATAGTGGGTTGACTCCACCATGAGGTTCCCGGTTAGGGGTAATGCCTCGGCTTTGTGAGCCAAGTCACAGCGGAGTAGCACCGCAAATAGGCAGGTAGCCTAATGCTGTATGATAATCGTAATAAAGTGAGGTAGACAACACTACAAAGAGGACGATGTCCTCATGTTACAGTGGCATGACACCACGAAGAGGTACCATGTAGGGTAAAGCCTCAGCTTCGCAAGCCATATCATAGCGGCGTAACACTGCACGGAAGCGCAAGGCTTCATGCTGGGTAGTTTGGCACTACAAAGAGGCTTGTGACCTCATGCTACAGTAGTATGACACTACGATGAGGTACCCAGGTGGGGTAAAGCCTCGGCTTTAAGCCATGTCATAGCGGCGTAGCACCGCAAAGAAGCGCAATGCTTCATGTCATGACTCTTTATAAAGAACTCACCTATAGTGTATGAACAGAGATATCAGGCCGTCTCGTGAGAGTAAACTTGTAGACGCCCAAAAATTATACACTAAAATCAGGCTGGCACAAGGCCTTTAATGTGCAGCCAGAAGCACAGTTGACACTACCAGAATAAGTCATATTAGCGACGTAATTATCGACGTTTAACAAAGACATCGCTATATTTTAGCAATTTAGCGACGTAACTATATAACGTCGCAATACGTTACTATTAACGACGTTCAGCGACGTATTGCGACTATATTTTGTATTATAAAACGTTCATCGTGGATATGTCGGTGAACGTCGCTAAAATTACTAATATTAGCGACGTTCGGCGACGTATTGCGACTACGTTTTGTATAAAAAAAAATGTACGTCACGGATAAGTCAGTAAACGTCGATAATATCACTGATATTAGCGACAGTTACCGACGACTCAGAATGGCTAAAACGTTTCATATAGGGTTCTGCTGGCCCGATCGATTTCATTTTTTCACCAAAATTTCATTCTTCTGCTCGCTCGAGAGCCCCAAATCTTTCTCCCACTGGCGACCACCCCCCCCCCCCCCCCCGCGGCGACCCCCCTCCTTGCGGCGACCCCTCCCCGCGGTGACCCCTTTCCTCGCGGCGACCCCAGTTCCTCCGGCGTCCCCCCTCAATCGGCAACCCTCCGCCGCTCCTCCACCGTCGAGTCTCCTCGTTGACGTCGACCCGACCAGTCCCCTCCGCCGCTGCTCCAGTCCCGACCCCGACCCGATTCCGACCAAGGCAGGTAAACCCTAACCCTATCTCCCTCCTCCTGATGTGCTGACACAGACACGATATGACACGCTGACACGACACAATATTCGTACACAATATTGTCAATTAAGTAATTATTTCGAAGGTAAAAAAACTAGCATACTTAAATGTAGTCTACTACCAAATAAGAAAGCTTTCAAGGAGAGTCGTATACACTGACATAGAAATGACTCTTCAAAGTCGAGAGTTTTGAAATACTAGATTAGTATTTCTATATATATGATTGTGTGTGTGTGAGTTATTAGTGTGAGATGGAAAGCGGGGTATTAGTGTTATTTTATATGTGGTAAAGAGTATTTTTGGCATGTATCGATAGAAATGAAAGAGGTTACTCAAAATAATTGTCAGTTTGAGATAGTTGCATGAATAGTTGGTCTGCTAACATGATTGATATTATTTCCAAGAATGTAGTTTATGTTTAGATTTTTATATGAAATGCACACTCATATTTGTGTCATACTAAGTGATTTTGATATCTAATATACTAAGGAGTATCCTATTACCTACAGTATATAGAGTATCCTAGACGTGTAGGTATGATTGGTATATCGTATTACATAGAGTGTGTAGAGTGAGTATCCTAATAATATATAAGATATTTTAGAAGTAAAGTGTACGTGTCAGTCCGAAGTAAGGTGTCCATGCCAGCCCTTCTTTGAAAAAGTAAGTCTACTACCGATATCGCCGATACCAATACTCATAGGAATAGTCCGATACCGATTCCCATACCTATATGTTGTTGCTCAAGCAGTTTATAGCTACAAATGCGTAAGTGCAACATGAAAATATCATATGTTAAATATGTTACCTAGGAGCATCATTAGTACGGGCAATTCATTACTAAGGACAAATTTTCCCTAACCTCTTGTAAAAAAGGTGCCTGTCAAGGTATAATTGTACTTGTAGAAGTGCATGACGCCAACTGTCCAACATCGACCCTTTCGGTCTATAAGAGTTACTTCATTCAGTTTGTCAAGACAAGTAAACTTTTTAAATGTTGACGGTATATATACCGTCAACATTTGGTTTTGTCTTGTAGCTACAGGCAGTTGCCTGCATTTTGCCTTATAACTTGGCCTTTGGCCTGTGCTTGAGCAGTGTGGACTTCCAGGTTAGGGTGTTAGTTCATGATTAGCATTGTTTAGATATTAGTTTCAGTTAAAGGGTTAGTTTAGATTAGGATATTAGTTTATGTTAGAAGGAATATGAGAGTTAGTAGATGTTAAAGTATGATATTAATTTATTAGTTAGGATAGATAGTTTAAGTTAGGATACTGCTCAAGCACAGGCCAAAGGGTCGATATTGGATATTAATTTAAAAAGTTTTACTTGTCTTGACAAATTGAGTGAAGTAACTCTTATAGATCCAAAGGGTCGATATTGGACAGTTGGTGTCGTGTACTCCTACAAGTACAATTATACCTCGATAGATACCTTTTTTACAAGAGCTTGGAGAAAATTTGCCCTTAGTAATGAATTGTAAGTAGGAGACAAGTGCATTTTTTGAGCTGCTGTCAAAGGAAAATAATAATATTGTGATAGATGTTGAAATTCTCGAAAGACGAAAGCAACTTAAAATTATTTGTGGTGGTGAATAGACCCCTAGTGTAGCATTGTTCCTTAACATTGGAATAGGATTCAGCTTGGCACTCGTCTCTAAATAGACCCCTAGTGTAGCATTGTTCCTTAACATTTAAACTCCAAATTTCCTCATATAAGAATATTATGTGCTAATAGAGTTCTTTCTTGTTTCGACTTAAAATTTCTCTGCAACTGTAGAACTCTATGATGATGTAGAATGTACAATCAAAATACGACTTAAATTTTTTGTAAAGATTGCAGCTTCAAAACACGACTTACGTAACCCAGGCTCAACTTGCTGAATGATTGTCAAAACAATATTAAATTTTCAAGCTGAGACGACCAATTCATTTGTGAGTAATAGTGAAGAAGTGTCAATGAGTGAAATGTCACCAATAATCTCAGTTTTCTCTAAACTGTCACTCTCTACTGACCTCTATCTAAATTGCGCACCCATATCTAAACTGCCTTAACATTCATTCACTGACTGCAATGTACATGTATCTATCTTACAGAATTATCCTCAATTGGATATGGATATGAATTACTACTTACAGAATCGTTCGTGGATGTACAACCGTCATCCTGATGACATGTACGGTGTGCGGGATGAATTCATAGAGGGTGTACAGCAGTTCCTGCAGTTTGCCAAGGCGTTCCCTCAGTACATGAACGGTACCAAAATTAAGTGTCCGTGTGTGAGATGTCGTAACTTGAAATATCATCCAGAAGTGGAAGTCATGTATCATTTATACTCGAAGGATTTTACGCCGAATTACTATCAGTGGAGCGCGCACAAAGAACTTGTGTCTTTAGCATCGGAGTATGAGCCTTATGTGGATGTCCACAACAACGCTGCTTACGACGATGGGTGGTGAACATGATTTTTGACGCAGTGAGGCCTAGTTTCGATCCGGACGATCATGATGCACCTGAGGAGGCACCGAACGTCGATGCTGCACAGTTCATGGAGTTGCTGGAGAGTACAATGACTCCATTATATCCTGGTTGTGAGGATCATTCACCGTTGGAGGTGGTTACAAGATTGTTGAGCTTCAAGTCCGATTTTAACATGTCGCAACATTGGTACAACCGTCTTATGGAGTTGCTTATAGAAATATTGCCTGGGGGTGCTAAGTTGCCTAAAGACTTCTACCGGTCTAAGAGGATGGTGAGATCGCTCTGGATGGGATACAAAAAAATTGATACATGTCGCAACGGGTGCATGTTGTACTACAAAGACGACAAGGATGAAGATGCCTGCAGATTTTGTGGTGCCGATCACTACAAGGGCTGTGATAGAGGAAAGTCTGTCGGTGCCAGGAAGCCTACCGATTCGATGCACTACTTGCCGTTGACGCCGCGATTGCAGCGGTTGTTTATGGTGAAGGAAACTGCAGAAAATATGAGTTGGCATAAGCGAAAACAGACCGAAGGAGTGTTAGATCACCCATCTGATGGAGAAGCATGGAAGCACTTTGATCGAAAGTATCCAGATTTTGCTTCTGATCCGCGTAATGTCAGATTGGATCTCTGCTTCGACGATTTTACCCCATTCGAACTTTCGAGATCCCAGTATTCATGTTGACCTGTGATCGTCACTCCGTACAATCTACTGCCTTGGATGTGCATGAAGACTCCATATATGTTCCTCACCGTTATTATTCCATGTCCGAACAATCCGAAAAGGAACATCGATGTGTATTTACAGCCATTGATTGATGAGTTAAATCAGCTGTGGGAAGTAGGTTCCAACACGTACGATGTATCTAGAAAACAAAATTTTCAGATACGGGCAGAACTTATATGGACCATCAACGACTTTTTGGCCTATGGTATGTTATCTGGATGGAGCACGCATGGTCGTCTTTCATGTTCGTATTGCATGAACCACACTAAGGCTTTCCGTTTGAAACACGGAGGCAAACCGTGCTTCTTCGATTGTCATCGACAATTCCTGTCGAAGGATCATTCGTACCGAAGGAACATGAATACTTTTCGTGCTGGCGTTGTGGAGAAGGCTAATCCCTCGCCAAGGTGGCCCGAATATATGATATAGAAAGAGGTAAAAGATTTACCAAGAGCTATTGAAGAGCCTGCTACGGGCTACAAGTGTGACAGATTTGGTCGCACTCATAACTGGACGAAGAGGAGTATATTCTGAAATCTGCCATATTGGAGCACCAATCTGATTAGACATAACCTTGATGTCATGCATATCGAGAAGAATGTGTTTGACAACATAATTAATACTGTAATGGACGTAAAGGGGAAGACAAAAGATAATCCAAAGGCTAGATTGGACTTGGAAGAAATATGTAGACGTCCTGCATTGCATTTGATAGAGGACGGGAATGGGAAATTAAAACAGCCTAAGGCAATTTTCTCACTGGAGAAGGAAGATAAAGTGAGACTTTGTAGGTGGATTCAAGGTCTGAAATTTCCAGACGGGTATGTTTCGAACTTGAGAAGATGCGTCGACCTCAAGGAGAACAAACTAACATGTATGAAGAGCCATGATTGTCACGTATTCATGGAGAAGTTAATTTCGATTGCATTTCGGGAATTCTTACCCCCGGTTGTTTGGGATCCATTGACCGAGCTTAGCATATTCTTCAGAGATCTTTGTTCTAGTAAGTTGCTCGTCGATCGTCTAGAAAAGCAGGAGAATGATATTACGGTAACACTGTGCAAGCTCGAGAAGGTATTTTCTTCTGGATTCTTCGACTCCATGAAGCATTTGCCAATTTATCTTTCCTACGAGGCACGTGTTGGCGGGCCCGTCGGTTATTGATGGATGTACCCGTTTGAGCGGCATTTGAACCACCTAAAGAGGAAGGTGAAAAATAAGGCTCGGATCGAGGGTTCTATTTGTGAAGCCTATATTCTCGAGGAGATTACAAACTTCTGCTCGACGTATTTCAAACCTCATGTTGCTACAAGTAGAACGAGGGCTCCGAGAAACGACGACGGTTATCAAGAATGTAATGATGGAATACTGAAAGTATTCAATGCGTTCGGAAAGCCTTCGGAGAAAATAAAGAAGAGATATTTGAATGACGAAGAGCTAAGGGCTGCTCAGTTGTATGTATTACTCAATTACGACGAGAATAAAGTGGAGAAGCTAGAGGGGTAAGTAATTAATGATGAGTTTACGTCATCTTAATGTAATAGTATAAGCTAATATTATTGTACTAATCGGCGGTTGCTTCGTTATTTTTTAGCACATATAATGATGAGTTGAGGTCGGTCAGACCCTACCTAACAGACGAAGCATTAGAATAAGAAATGAGACGTCATTTTCCTTCTTGGTTGAGCAAATATGTAAGTAGCCCGGTAATTACTGGCCTCTTTTAATGCAACTGCGTAATAAATAACTTACTATCTCTTCTTTGGTATTCAGGTCGATCGTCTAATTTCACCGGAGATTGAATTAATTAGAACTCTTGCCAAGGGACCAATTACTTTTGTTAAAATATGGCCAAGTTACTGTGTCAATGGCTTTCGGTTTAAGTCGACAAATGCTCCGATCAGAGACAGCTTCCTGGATCTTAATTCCACAAAAAATAGTTGTTTGTGTATCAAATCTTTGAACTACAAAGACGTCGATCCAGAAAATGATTTCTGTGGCATCTTGCGAGAGATTGTGGAGTTGACGTATAATTATGACAGAGAACCTGCAAAGATCGTGTTGTTCAAGTGTGAATGGTTCGATCCGACTGAAATTCAAGGTTGGAAAATTGACAAGCATGGTCTTGTGGATATAAACTACAAGCGTAGATATCAAGGCTACGAACCATTTGTCCTAGCAACTCAAGCTCAGCTCGTGTACTTCACAGGTTATCCGAGACGAGGAGCAACAAAGTCTGACTGGTGGGAAGTATGCAAGACTAAAGCTAGAGATACTTTTGATGTTGACGAAAAAGCTTATCAGGAGGACGAGCTACCTCTTGTAACCAATATTGTTGATGTGGACTCCATGAAAGTTATGCATTACACGACACATAATGTAGAAGATATAGAATTATCCGAAGAGGAAGACGAAGCCGACGAAGGCGAAGATGAAAGTAAAGATGAGGAGGAAGATGAGGTCAAGGAAGACGAACAAGATGATTATTCTGAAGATGATTGAGAGAGATGTACTTTTATTTTGACAATTATGTAGAGTTGGTTATTATCTAGTCTTGGTTATTATCTGAATGTAATATCTGGACTTAGATGTTTCTTGTAGAATGTACTATCTGAACTTAGATGTTTCTTATAAAATATACTATTTGGACTTAGATGTTTCTTCTAAAATGTATCATCATATGTTGTCTTGGTTATTATCTTGTCTTTGCTGCACTTTCATATTTCTAGTCTCTATTATTTGTTGTCTTTGTTGTATCTCATCATATGTTGTTATCAGGCATGACAAGTCGTCGCGGATCATTCCGCATTTCCCGACATGGGGCACGAGGTACTGATACTGGCAGAGGATAGAGTACTCCTTCGGTACCTATTGGTGGTACTGCTAGAGGACGGGGTTCTTCTTCGGTACCTCCTACTGGTACCGGCTTTGGATCCTCGTCGCCCAGTACTCCTGTGTATCGGATAGTAGCTCCTCCCGCCACGATGCTACGTGGCATATCTCCTGGGACGAGTATTTCCAGGCCTGAAACTGCTCCCGAGAGTAGCGTTCCTCCTGCTGATACGGCGATGGAGGCAGATGAGCAGATGGAGGAGGCTGTGCCGACGGCCGACCAGTATCAGGCAGATGATGTCTGCGCACCTCTGGAGGAGACGAGGACGGAGATCTGGGCCGAAGGTACAAAGTAAGTATTTTGGTTTATCATTTTTTCTGTGTTTATCATAAATGAATTTTTCTCATGAATATAATATGTCTGCATAGATATCGTCTCCCGTCGATACAGACACGCCTAGGCCAGCTCCTGAGGCAAAATTATGGTGGTCCTTGAATAAACTACTCGGATGCTCCGGACGATAGGAAGGCCTGCTGGTTTGCGCGCTTCAAGGTTAAAATAGATTTACTTTTAACATTAATCATTTGATTTATGCATATTATATATTACTGAAAAATATTTGGTTTGTGTACTCTTCTAGGATATGTTTTTCTATCCACCGTACCGGGCCGAGCTAATCGAGGGGATGTTTTCTGCTGTCGCTGCTAAGCTGATTCGCGACGCTATTAATGATCAGAAGGCTGGTGATCGTGTCGGAAAGTCGATCCAAGGTTGGATCACCCCTGATCAGTGGGATGTGATGAAGGCTCGATTCAACGAGCCAAGGTACAAGGAAAAGTCTGAGAAGGCCAAGGCGGCTAGACAGCATGCCTCGAAGTGGTGTGGTGGGTCGATTCCGATGACGGAATATTTCCGTCGTCTGGTATATATTTTTCTTTCAAAAATATTATTTTAATACAAATTCGATAAATTATTACTAAGATAATATATTTAATTATAGGTAAGGAAGGTCGCTAACGTCGACATGGTGACCGTCTTCCTGGCCACCCATCGGAAGGGCGAAGGCCTTATTGACGAGAGGGCCGAGCTTGCCTATGTAAGTATTACAATACTATTTGTTAATTATAATACTTCGTGTTAATTTTAATATAACTTAGTAAATATGCATACAAATAAATATTCATGTAGTTAGCAATAATAAGTATATTAATTAGAGATTAGAAAACATAGAGTACTATCCATACTTTCTAGGCCGAGTATCAGAGGCTTCGGGACCGGGCGACTGCTAGTGCACCTACTACGGGAGAGGCCGGTACTTCCTCGCAGCCCACTCAAGCTCCGTCGGCGGACGAGCTGTGGATGACCGCCGCTGGTGGCCTCTGTAGGGGTACGTACTACGGTACGGGATCCTATGGCGCCCTAGTTGCGAGCCAGTCCTCTAGGGTATCCCCTGCTAGTGTGCATGGTCCACAGCCGTCCCAGGAGTCTGCCCGAGTCCACCAGATGATGGAGTCAATCCGGGACGAGCTGCTACGACGAATTCAGGACCAGTCTCAGCACCAGTCGGACGAGTCTGCGCTTATAGCACGATTGGATGCGCTCGACCGCAGCATTATGGAGCTCCGGAATGTGACTGAGCGGACAGAGCGGAGCGTCACCGATCTTAGAGCGTCGACGGAGCGCAGCGTATTGGATCTACAGGCATCACAGATGACCATGGGCGAGAGGCTGAGATTGGTGCAGGATTCAGTGGCTGATACAGTGATAGAACGTTATCTACCATGGATTCATTCCACCAGCGACTTGCAGCGTTGGAGCGTTATCGTCCTCCGGGTGCGCCTTCATCGTCGTTGACTCCGCCGGCGCCACTGCCTTCTTTATCGACACCGACTCCACCGACGTCACTACCTTCTTCATCGGTGTCGATTTCACAGGAGGACTATGAGATTTTCTTGGCCCTTCGTCGCGGCACGCCCCCTCCTGCTCCAGATCTCCAGTAGTCCCATTTAGGACTGTTTGTATTGAGTGTTTGCGTACTTGTTTTTCTTTGTATTTGTTTATGACACTTGTTTTTTTGTTGCATAGATATATTGGTTATTGGTTGTGTAGACCCATGATAATTTGGATATTGGTTTATATATGTTGTGTGGACTTTGGTTATTTTCTGTTGTTATTCGTTTCATTTGGATGTTAATTTACCGGTGTTGAGTGTTCCACCGAAGGGGTCGACGAACCCAGGGATAAAATGTGCTTGTGTCTTGTATTTCAGATTAAACTACAGGGAGAAAATGATTCTGTGGAGAAAAATGCATACTACAATTTATTTTTTTATTTTTTTTCAAATTTAGCGACGTCTACCGACGCCTTCCGACGGCACATTGCGTCGGTAGATGTCGCTAAACTGGCATATATTGCCAGGATACCGACGTATAGCGACGTCAGTTTCGTCGGTATGCGTCGGTAACTGTCGGTAGACGTCAGTAACTTTTCCAGAATTTTATCTCATTTTTTAGGATATACCGACGTATAGCGACATCACAAAACGTCGTTAATATTTCCCAGGATATACCGACGCAGTGCGACATCGTAAACGTCGGTAATTTACCCAGAAAATACCGACGTATAGCGACATCCTAAACGTCGCTATTTCATCGACGAAATGACGGTAAACGTAGGTATATTACCGACATAGCTATGCGTCGGTAGACGTCGGAGTTGGCGACGATCAGCGACGTCTTTCCAAACAGCGACTAAGGTTTCCGCGACAAAAGGAAAACGTCGCTAAATACGTTGCTAAACTGGTTTAGCGACGTCTTTAGGCGTTTTAGCGACGTCTTTAGGCATCGCTAAAATGACTTATTCTGGTAGTGTGATGTCATTATGTGAGTAGGAAAAATTGCAGTTATGGTGCAGAATTCAAGGCTTAGTCCATTCTTGTATCATGCTGTTATTTAACCTATACGGGAAGATTCAAGTCGTAGCGAAATCTCTTCTAATGCATGATGGACAGTCACTGTGGGGAACGCTCAACCCATATATTGAGATATATAGGAGATTGTTGGTGGTTTTGCCTTTGGACTAGGAAAGATAGTCCCGCATCGGCTACACCAAATGGTAAGTATCTCAATATAATACATTACTTGTGTTGAGGTGTACACATGAGGTGTGGTGGGACACAAGTGTGTGTCATGTGGGAGTATTTTCCTAGAAGGAAAAAAGATTAATTCCAACAAAGATGTAAGTTGATTTTTGTTGTGCGGACTCGTACTCGGACACGGACTCCAGGATGTCTCGTTCATGCACGGGAGTGTTCGGGGGGTAGGTGTGGACTGGCACACTTCTATGCTGATTGTGGGATGATCTAAAATATCAAACTCTATTTTTGAGTATTGGTATTTTAGTCCCACATCGGATAGGAGAAGAGATGAAGTCTCATTCCACTCTATAAATAGAGCCCCTTGGCCTCCTTTGAAAGATGCACCAAGAAGCGAGTTAAAGGAGTCCGTAAAGTCCAGGAAGCCCGTTCAAGTCTCAAATATTGACTGACGAGTATGAGTGCCATGTATACAGTAGTTGTTATCCATGTGCAATAACATAACATGCTTCGATCCTTGTATATTGGTTGGGGGCAGGGAGAGTGTAGTTGGTTATGTGCTCATTATCCCCAGTAGTTATCCATGTGCATTCCATAGCTGTATTCATGTGCAAATCCAAGCTGTTTACATAACCATCTTGTGCTCTAAATCACTAGTCACTGATAGTTCTCTATTTATAGTAGATATTTCATTACAGTTCTCTCTTTTCTTCATGTACATTTCTTTACAGCAGTTCATGTATATTATTCTATAGCTCGTTTCATATTTCCTTCATGTTATGACTTGTGTGAGAGACATGTGCTCGTTCCTGTCCTGATTGGACCCGTTGATAAAATTTTACAGGTACTTGGAGTTCACAGTTAGCCTAGAGGACACTGGTAGAGCTTGGAGTATTTACCTAGAGTTTGTTCATTTTCTTTATTGTTTGTCTTAGAGTTGTATTTGAAATCTTGTGTTTGTTTAATAGAACTGTTTTACTATCACTCCTGGTTATCTCTCTTGTGGATTATCTTATCTATTTCATCGTGCGGTTATTTATCTTTAGAGTTGTGATTGAGATAGTATCCTTATGTGTTTGTCCTCCGTCTGGAGAGTATAGCATATTGTTTTAGATGTGACTATGACCTAGAACAGCGTTCTACCGCCGACATTGCGGCGTAGGCTGTACGTACCCACGTCTCGTGCCCTAACGCTAGGGTGCGGGTCGTGACAACGAGCATTCCAGAAGTTCTCTAGAACTTGCTGGTTCCTGGAAGCGGATCGTATATAGGCGAATCTTGCTTTGAGCAACGGTGATCTTATCATCCCAGCAAAGCTGCCTTTCTCTTTCTTCTTTCCTTCTCTTCTTCTTTGATCTAATCAGATACTTCTTGTGGGCTTTCGTCGCTGCTGCTAGCAACTCGATTTGTACCTTCCTAAAAGAAGCTCTACTTTCGTTTGCTGTTGTAACGAAATCTCTTTAGATTTTCGTTACCCAGAATTCTCCAAGGATCTCTGTGTGCACCTTCTTTGAAGTGTTGCTACGAAACGTTGTTACTATTGAGACAACTGTTTCGTTTCTCTGTTTTCCATTGAAAATTACGCCTCGGGAATAACAATATATATATATTGACTGTTCAGGCCGGGACACACTAAATCATGGATAAGATTGAAAGAACTTCAACTCTTCTAGTCACATTGTAAGGATACGACACTGACACGGTAAGAACGCTGTGACACGAACACGATACCTATTTTGTTGTGTCATAGTAAGAGTGTCCAGGTTGTGTTCCATAAGTGTATGAATGCAACAAGAACCGTATTTCTCTAGACTGTGTCATATTCAATCTTATCTTCGAATGATTAGAAGTAAAGCTTTGATACTTTCCAGGTTGAGTTACGGAACTTGAAATTGGTTGTGGTTAGCTAGGTATATAATCTCCTTCTAATCATTGTGATACAAAGCAAGGATGTGAGGATCATATACTATAAACCTAGAAATCCAGGCTGCAGGTACCTAGATTTTTATTTCGGTTATTTTGAATGTTATATCTGTTTTATAATAGATAAGAAAAAAATTTAGATGTCCGGACGTTACGCTCTCTAACTTTCACCATTTTTATAAAGTCTTTTGGATCCACTGCTCTCTAACTTTCACCATTTTTATAAATGGAAGAACCCGTCATCCAGTCAGGATCTTATGCCTCTTCTCCGATAATCACAAGGGTCACTCGAGTTCGGCATAATAGATAAGAACTTGATCTCTCACCTTTGTCATCCTTAAATTTTGTGGTCATATCAGTGTTTTCTTAATTAGCACATGTTTTGTACCTTCCTCAAAAGAGAGTTGAGTGATTATTGCATGTATATATCAATGGATTGTTCACTTCTTCTTTTTTCTTTTTTTGACAGTGTCTGATGTAACATTCAATTTTTTCTGTACACACTGTATTATATATCTTTTGGACCCACTGTCATCCAATTTTTATTATAAATGGAATAAATAATATGCTCATGTGATTCGATCTACTGATTTTTTATAATTCAACCAAATTTTCTCTCTCTTTTCACTGACCACAAGGGTCATTCGAGTTCAGCAGACTGTTCACTTACTAATCTTTAGTGAGTGGATGGTTTAAGTATTCAATAACTTGTTACATATTTGGAATCAAAGCAACCTATGGCCAGAGAACAGTTCGTATAGTGCTGCAAAGTCTAAAATAATAACTCAAGTTGGGTGTCTCCCTATGTTCCACCTACATAAACTATGAAGTCCAAATTTGATGTGAAGTTACACACTTAGTATGTCAAACGAGCTTAAACAAACGTGGACACCAACTACTAGTATCAACCTAAAATATTGCTACTCAGTTTGATCTACCAACTAACCATGATTTATATAACTTAAGAATATATTAAGTAATTAACAAACATGGAGTGCTGCAATTTTCTGGGTACCACTGCACCCAGAAGTTTCCATCTTATATTAAAAAATATCAAACATCTATTAGGAAATCTGTCAGCTTCCTTGTTTGTCTGCTTTCAATGTAAAATGAGTTATTTCATGTTTTTGGCTGCTACTTATCAACCTAATGTGATCCAGACACCCCTTATTTGGTTTCTTTTCGGGGAATTTTTAATTTTCGTCCCACTTATTAATATAAATTTGTACTTAAATCATATTTTTTTTCTTTATTAGACTTATAGTTCATTTTTTTGTCATGGAAAATATTTATTTTATCACGAAAAATATTTTTTGTGACAAGAAGTAGAATACAAGTCTAATAAATAAAAAAAAAAAATTCATATAAATAAGTGGGACGAAAATCAAAAAATTTCTTTTTTTTTCCTTATACAATACAGCTCTGGAATTGTCTATATTCTAAGTATTGGCTTTCTTCGGAGCCTTTGTTACTCTGTTTCCTATAATGAAATTGTTATATCGCTTTGAATCAGTATTTTAAAAATCGAACCAGAGATCGATCCGGACAAAACACTGGGTCAGATCAAATCGGTTCAATCAGTTGGTTCAACTACTAGATTAACCTAATAAGTTGGTTCAACCACTGAGTTAACCTAATATTAAGCACTGGGTTTGGAATTGCTTATCATGTCTGCTTGTGCTATGTGATATTTTATGGTCTGTTTGTTGCTTGTTGTGATGTAGGTAAAAATTGCAAATTAGGTTGGACTTTTCAGGAAGTGCAAATCTGAAATGTAGGATGAAAGTATTTTCTTCTAAAAAAAAAAAATTCAAATCCATTGTTTGTTATACTATATATTCGATTATTGTGTTACTGCTAGTTCATTTATTCATTTGTTTTCTTTCCCCTTCTTTCTTTGGTGAGGCATGCAAAGGAGTGAGCGTTCGTTTATTCGGCAACCGAACGAAAATAGTCAAAACTGAATAAATCGAAATTCTAAATATCCAAAATCGAAATCGAACCAAAATTAATCAAGATCGAAATCGAAACCGAATAATGTTTCAGTTTGTTCGGTTGTATACTTTATTGTATAATAAGAATGGTCCAAAGTTGAAATCATGCTTAATGATATTAAAAATTATAATTTTTATACACATATTTATTGTATTTGCGTTCAAAGTTAGACTAGTTATTAAATTATCAAAGTTTGATTTCAAAGCACACAAGTATAATTGTTGATTTCAAAATGTACACATTTTTTTTAGTTACAACATATGCATAGAATTGATGGTATTTACATAATTGCACAAGTCTTATTCGATTTTTGACCAAAATTGAAACTGAAATCGAATAAGAAAATTTGGTATTTTCAAAATCGAAATCGAACACATTTTTTTTCCAAACTAAACCGAATATCTTATTTGGTTGGGTTCGATTCGGTTTCGATCCAAAATCGAATAATGCTCACCCCTAGGTATGCATAGAGTTTGGTTGATGTTTGAACATATAGCTGAAAGCTCATGCTCAATAGAAACACAAATGTTTTTAAAGTAATTTTTAATCAATTCCTAAATTTATAATTGTTAGGAAAATTTTCTTTTCTAACGAAAAAAAAAACACTAGGAAATGATTGTTTTGGTGTAGTGGTATTTCAATGTTCTCCTTATTTTTTTTATAGCATTTCAATGATGGATATGATGAATTTGATTAGTTTTATTATATTTCTTGAATTTGAGGCTCATTTTGAGCTTTTTTATTTTTACTAGTCACGTTCACGTGCGTTGCACGTATAAAAATAATAATAATATTATTAATAAAGTATATAAAAATTATATAGATATAATTTTAGATATTTTTTAATATGATTTGTTATGAAATTTTTTTTAATTCTGGATATGTATTTAATTAGATAATATTATGTAGTTAGTTTAGACATAATTTTAATTTTAAATATATTATAGTATCGGGTGGTTTTTAATATTTTACGTGAGGAGAGATGATTCGGTTATCCACAGAAGATAAGGAAGGTAGATAATTTTGAACTTTTATTTTCTATTTTTTAAAAATTTAATGGTTGATGATATATACGACTTAGACGGCTTAATTTGGAACCGTTTTGAAACCCATTTATATTAGTAGAGATTATTCATTAAAAGTTGCTAGAAAAATATAAGTTTTAATAAAAAAATATTATTTTTATGGAAAAACATGCAATCAAACATCATTATATTATTTTCCATAAAAATAACTATGTTTCCTGGAAAATAATGACAATCAAATACCCAAATTAAATTTTTTTCGTAAAAATTTATTTATTTCCTACAAGAAAATAATTGCAATCAAACAATGTCATTATTGAAAATTTTAAATTTTCATGCAACTTTTTTCTAGTAAAATAATTTTGTTGAATTAATTTATTTTCCACATATTTCCACCTTGCAATCAAATGTACCCTTTAATTTATTTTCACATATTTCCCACATATTTAGAGTAAAAGAAAGAAGTTTTAGTTTTCTTAGCTTGTTTAAACTGAACTCCACTAATGCACGTTTTGGTGAAAAGGCCACACATTTTAATAAAGATTTGTTGCATCATTCTATTTGAGGCAACCTTTTGTTCTTTTTGAGGCAAAAATATACTAAATAAAGGCCCGGTTTTGGGTTATATATCATTTCCGGTAGTGGCGAAACTTCGATTAAATTTTTGGAGTCACAAGATATATTTTTAGAGGGACAAATTATATTTTAAAGGGACCAAATTATATTTTTGAATGTTCAAAGCTGGTAACAAAGGAATTAGTAGTTTAGTTCCACAATGGATTGGATCAAATTGGATCATGGCGTGTAGATAATTAAAATTTGTTGAGATGTTACATGTGAATTATCTTTTAAGACATATAATGTTAGTTCAATATCATATACCATAGTTTCAATTCCATTTTGGGTCACACTGCATTTCCTACGTCTGGCTAAGTGTGAAGTGTTTCTCTGTGAGCAATGATCTATTATCAAATATTATCTCAAAATATTATCAATTTATAAATTGGAATCCTACCATTTATTATCAAATATTGTCAATTTATGGATTTGAATAATGCTCTCTTTGTTATTCTTATATGTTTGTTGTTACCGAGGCCTTTTTTTTTTTTAAAGAAGGTAATTATGGCGAACGCTGCCACCAGAAATCGATCTCCTGACCACTCGGGCTGCATGCATCTCTCTTAACCAGTAGACTACAGGTCATTTGCGTTACCGAGGTCTTGAAGCTGCATCCTTATAATATCAAAATAAATTGGCAATCATGTTCCTTTACGTGTTGTGTCGTTTATCCATACACTTATGTGCAACATTAAATAAGAGGGAGTTTTGTACACATATTTATTTTATTTTCGGACAAATTTAAGATGGAAAATATATTTTTCATGTTTGGTTTAGGTAATAAAACTTTATTTTCAGGAATTGTGATTATCCGGATAATAATTTTGATGCGTGACAGCGGAACGGGCTTACCTTCGTGCTTGACAATGGCTAAGTTGATCGGTGATGATGATAACTGGACCACCGTTGCTTGGTGAGAGGAAAACGGTGTCGCAAAAACTTCGACCGATGGTCTTGTGAGGGGTCCGCATGAAGTTTGCTTGAAAACATCAAGCGAGTGACTTCCAAATCCACGGAACATAATCGAGTTCACGACCAAAAAAGAGAGAACAAATCTCAGAACTTAAAGAAATTTTTTATTGATTAAAAGTTGTTTCTCAATTGCATATAGAAGGTGCCTATTTATAGGACTTTTATGATAATCTAATCATAATCAAATAAAAATAAAGCATATCCTAATAAAAGATAAGAGTCAAAATAATAGTCCTAAAAAATATGATTCTTATCGACACTATAAAAAAGATAAAAGAAAAGAAAAAAAAATCCTAAAAAGATTCGAAATTAGAATCCATGCTACATCAGTCTCCCATGCTTCAAAATTAAGAACTCGTCCCGAGTTTTTCTCAGAATAAAGCGGTTCGCTGGGAGGAAAATACCCGTAAAGATTGGCGATATTAAAAGTTGGGGAGATCTGCATGTCTTCATGCATTCTGTCATCGGTGTCACGATGACGCTGAAGTTGCGAATGAATCGTCGGTAGAAGTTGGCAAGACCATAGAAGCTTTGAATTTTAGTCATTGTCTTCGGAGTAGGCCAGTCGTGGTTTGCTCGAATCTTCATTTCATCAACACTGTGGCCATCGACGCTAGTCACAAATCCCAAGAAGATGAGTTGGTTAGTAAGTAGGTAACATTTCTTAAATCGAAGATGGTTGAGAACTTCCCTGATTTGCTTCAGATAATCAGCTTGGCTTTTACTATAAATTAGGATATCATCAAGGTAGATAATTACGAACTTTCTTGTTAATGACTTCAAAACCTGATTCTTGATGCGCATAAAGGTTATTGACGCATTCGAAAGTCCGAATGACATAAAGTCTCATTTAAAGAGTAATTCTCGGATCTTGAAAATAATCTTCCACTCATCATCAGGTCGGATTCAGATCTGATGGTAGCTGATGGTGATGTGGTTGATAGCCCGATTGTTAATGCACATACGCCACGAGCCGTCCTTCTTTGACACAAGCTCACGTCCATGAGCTTTTATCTCTAAGGAGCTATTTATGTAGATAACATGCAAAGAAAGAGGTGGCCTTGAAGCTGTTTGAAGAAAACACATATATGTAGGACTTTTCGCAGCATCTCGAAAATCCAGGGACCAACGGTCGAACTTAGACGATGTGTCTGGTGGACCACTGTGGGTCTTGTGATGATGAGGTCTTCCATTGGCATTGGGAGCTTTCAATATTGGTAGATTGTTCAATGCTACTTCGTATAAGAGATTCTCTTGTTGAGTCGTACACTCAAGAGAAGAGAACAATGAACAGGATGACGAAAATGATGTCTTAGTTGACTCCACTGAAATTCTTTGTTTGTCGTTTAAACTTTTGATAATTTTTTCAGAATTGTCTGTGGAGATCCTGTACCATGTTCTTGACCGTCATCTTCAGGGAGGACCTCATCTTCTGTGAGACTCGTCTCACAGTATCAGTATTTATATACGGATACATATTTTTGTACTGTATTTCGTATTTTCTTAATTTTTAGAACGCTTTAAATTTTTCCCAACTTATAGATTTTCTCCTTGGCCGGAATACCGCTATTATACCAGTGTATACCAACGACATGCCTGTCACTCCCATTTTCTGTTATACGTATTTTCAGTATACGTGCACGAAATTCTGATATTTGTCAGGTGACCCGTGTTTTGACTTGTCTTTCTTAGCCTTGTCTTGATTTAATCTTGACTTGGTTTAACTTGGTTTGGTTCAACTTGGCTTGGCTTTGCTTGGTTTGGTTTGGGGTTGAGATGAGAGGGTTTTGTATAAAAACCAACTCCTCTCTCTCTCTCTCTCTCTCTCTCTCTCTCCTCTCTCTCTCTCTCTCTCTTTTCATTTCTTCTTCTCTTCTCCACTTGGAGCTTAACTCTAGGCAAGTATATCGTGTCAAATCTTGAACTTTATTATTTTGCCATTTTGTTTGTTCTATTCTCTTCCTTGCATGATTCTAAGCCTCTTTAGAACTTGGACTTTTCGGTTTTGATGGTTATATTTTGTAGATCTAAGTTTATAACTTTTCTTATTTTTCTTGATTTTGATCTCTTAAACTTTGTTATTTTTGAAAACTAATGGTTCCATGTTGTGGGGAATTCAATTCTAACAATTTTAGCTTTTGAACCACTTGATTTCGATTTATTTTGAGTTAGTTATGCCATTTTTCGTATTCATGGGTTCCCCACACCTTTTGGTGTTGTCGGGACGATGAACAGTGCTGCGTGCTGTATTTTCGCCGCACGTCGTGCTTGTGCCATGAGCATTTTTGCCCGTGCGTGCAACGCATCTCACACGCCGCATGCCCGCATGATTTTCTGTCGCACGTCGTGGACATTTTTGCCCGCTCGCGCAACGCATCTCGCACGTCATGCGCAATTTTCTGTCGCACGCCCGCGCGTCGTCCTTGCGCCGTGGGCATTTCTGTCCGTGCGCGCAGTGCATCTCGTGCGCCACACGCCCGGACGATTTTCTGTCGTGCGCCCGCGTGCACCTTGCGTCGTGGGAATTTTTGCCCATGCGCAGCAAATTTCGCGCGCCCGTGCGATTTTTTGCCGCGCTCGTGCTTGCGCATACCTTGCGTCGTGGGCAGTTTTGCCCATACGCACAGTACATTTTGCACAGTATATAGACCGCACGCCATGGGCAGTTTTGCTCGTGCACAGTGCGCACGTGCGCAGATTGCCTTGAATGGCTATTTATGACTGTTTTTGCTTGTTTAAGCTGTTTTGTAGCTAGAATCTTGAGAAAATCAAAATATAAAAGTTGTAGATTTTTGTGTTGGCTTCAAGAATCTTCTTGTTTTACCTTAATTGGAGTTCATATAAGACTGATAATTTCAATCTTTGTTTTGATCTTTTGGCTTGTTTTTTGTACTTGGCCGTTTCGATATTTTCTTCGACTGTAATAAATTCTTAACATGATTAGATGATTTCGTATAGTTAGTGGATGATTGTACACCCTATATACACTTGACACTAGCACATGTTCAATTATTATTCTATGTCTTGTACTTACTTTTATTTATTCCTCTGCACATGCTATGATATGTCTTTCCTTTCGATTCTTTCTTATATACTATGATATGTATTGGCATGCATTTCCGAATTTATTGTACTTTACAGTCTATGCCATGTCTATAATTTCTTGGTTATGTCCTGTCGTGGCGTACTCATGTTACATGTCTTCTTTGCTTACTATATAGTGACACGTCGTGGTGCACTATTGTACATGTCTTTTCTTGCCTACATGTTAGTGGCATGTCATGGCGCACTCCATATTTTCTCTATAGTGGCTTATTATAGCGCACTCCTAGATTCCAGCTTATTATATTTTTTGTTGTGGCTTGTTATAGTGCACTTTCTTGTATTGTCCAGTCTTTCATCATGTCTAGTATAGATTCTGGGGAATGCCACACCCAGAATCCAACAAGAAAACGTTAAGGAATAAACAACTAGCTTGATTACCTAGATGCATTAGGAGGGAAGAATTTTTTGGTTACCTGCAAGCCCTTTGTCCCGGCTCCAACCTGAATTGATTTGGAGCTATCTGTCATGATGAGCACACTTCCAGCGCACCGTCGAGTGTTGCACCTTTTATATGTTTTTTGCTACATTTGTCTCCTGGGCGATGTACCCACTATTAGATCTTAGGATACATTTGTCTCCCGGACGATGTATCCACCATTACTTTCTTTTCCTTTTGGCCTGGATAAGTCAGGTAGTCTGCAGGGCAGGTAACTTGATTGGATTTCTCAAAAGTGCATATGTTAGTAATTAGGATTGTGATAACCCTAGTTAGCTAATGTATAAAGCCGTACTCATTGCTTGGTCGTGATTGTTGTTTGGAGTCCAGTCTAGTCTAGTTTTGTCTAGGTAGTGTCTGTATTTGTTTATTTCAGTACATTATTGTTTATGCTTTACTTTTGTGGATAAATGATTAGAGACTAAGTTCTGTTCAGGAGAAGGGTTATAGCCCCGGTCCTTATTTGATTTACGGGTTGTAATTTGGGTTCCGGAATAGTTTCTTAGTCATCTTGTCATTTGTCGTCCTATTTAGTACTCACACGCTATAAATGATTCCTATGTTGTACATTGATTAAAGACTAAGTTCTGTTCAGAAGAAGGGTTACAGCCCCGGTCCTTGTTTGGTTTACGAGTTGTAACTTGGGTTCCGGAATAGTTCCTAAGTCATCTTATCATTTGTCGTTTTATATAGTTCTAACATGCTCACATGTCCCAATTATCTAATATGCTCACATGTTCCAGTTATCTTACATGCTCACATGTACCATTTCTCTACATGCTCAGTTTATCTCACATGTTCACATATTTCCGTTTACCTTACATATTCATAGTTTACATTATGTCACATGTTATTTACCCTATGCTCCATGTTGTTTTGCTTATTATATTTTCTATTCT
The DNA here is from genome assembly GCA_029216955.1 of Iris pallida. NCBI lineage: Eukaryota > Viridiplantae > Streptophyta > Magnoliopsida > Asparagales > Iridaceae > Iris > Iris pallida. Next base: position 9,333 of record JANAVB010011721.1, on the reverse strand, counting down.
CGGGATAAGTGCATTGGTAGTGCACGAGTCTCGATCCGCATTTACTTATTTTTGTCTCTATCCACTGCTATATTAGTTATTGCTGGTTTTAGTTCATAGTTTGGCTTTCTTTGTGGTACTTGCTATTGGTGGTCTGACCCTACTGGTTTTGTTTGGCCAGATCTGATAGAGGAGCCCGAAGGACCTTCCGTACCATCTACTCGACGGTGACTACCCGGAGCACCAGATTACCTTAGTGGGTTTTTCTATACCATTCCCCTACTAGTTATGTATATTATTCTTTTGTGGTGTTTAGCCTCCGAGCATGTGTTTAGCTCGTGTTTTGGATCTTGACATTTAGCCTACGGGCCTAAACATGATTTGCGTATTCTAGACTATAGCTAGAGCATGTATAACTATTAATCTTGCTAGTTCTTCACTTTGTATTACTAGATTCATGATCATCCATGTATATATAGTTTGGGACGCTTTACTATTTTATGTCTGATGATCATACTTCTTGTACTTTACATATTTTTCTGTGATTGAGATACCTATGACAGCTTGACCTAGGATTGACTGTTGGATTGTAGTAGTAAACCCCATGTCTCTACAGCTTATACGTTATTTCGGGGTACTGGAGTACTTTGGAATACGTATATGGCCTGGTCCGTCCCCACTTGCCAGTATTCTGGTTCTGGGGCGTGACATCTTCTTTTGGGTGTTTTTCTTGAGGGCATTAAGAATTCATCTCCGTAGCGTGCACAATGATTTCATCAAAGATTATCATGTCATTCTCTTCAATTAGTTTTATTTCTTGATTAGAAATCGACAACTTCATGTCTTCTTGAAGGGTTGAAGATTTTAGTTTAGCGGATGCAATGGGTTCATCCAACTCGTCGCCTTCATAGTTAACAATGACAACTGGTGTCATGCTCCCGTCCTAAAATACGCGGGACCGAGCCACGTGACATTGGCCGGGTATGTATTCAACCAGACTCTAGTCCGACTAGAATACGTATAAGCTGTTCAAAATGGTGTAACTATCACTACATCAACTCTATATCTCAATCCATATAACAGAAACATAAAAAATGGAAATATGAATACTAGTCTGCAGCCCAATAATCATATCGCCCGAGTAGACTCGAAAAGAATGATATAAGTCTATGAATACTAGGCTACTAAGCAGATACAAATAGCATAAAATGAAACATGTAACTCCGAAAGAGTGAATACCTGAAATGAAATTAGTACCATCAACAAATCCAGCAAGGAGATCTATAAAACTACTCGGCCAACCTGGAAGGAAATCAGGCCATCAGTGGGACGTAGCAGATACATAATATATATGTCGATATGAAGTATAATAAATATCTGTCACTACCACATTTTAGTTTGAGGGTATTTTGGTCATTTGTGAATTTTTAAAATTATTTTGATTTATTGAAGTGGTGATTTTTATTTTTGACTTTGGCTAGTTGAGACTTGGAGACTAATCTAGATGTTAACCCTAGCTTTGGTGACTTGATTAGCATGGTGAGACCCTAGTCTAACTTAAGTCAACCTAAGTTAGTCATTTAGAAATCAAGATTCAAATAGAAGGATTAATGATTTGGTTCAATGACTTGAGGCTTGTGAATTGATTCTATGACTAATGAAACTAGGCCCATAGCCCATTAGACTAAACCCTAACCCTAATTCCCACTCTCTATGGCCGGCTATTAGGGCTTCCCTCCCTATAAATACTCTCTTCATTTAGTTCTTGCCTCCTTTGTATTGAATCAACACTTAGAAAAAAGAAAGGTATGGTCATTCTTCCCCAATCCATAGTTTTTCCATTTTTATTCCTTTTTGACTCTAGTTTCTTGCATTAGAGTCTAATACTCTTCTATTTTTTGTTTATGGAGAGTAATCTCAGCTTTTGAGCAATTTGGGGATTTGAGCTAGCAAGGAGGAACACTCTATTTTGGGGCTTTTCTTGCCATTGGCACCTATAGGTAAAACTTCTCAAATTGTGTTAATATTCTGATTTCTTTGCATCCTAGTCTAGATCTAGGTGTCCCCTAGCTGTCCCTAAAATTTGATTAGAAATCGTGTCTGTTTGATGTCCGTATCGGACACGTGTCAATGTGTATGTGCAAGTGTTTGATTAAATGCCTCAAAGAGTAATTTATTGTTGTTTTTAAAATGTATTAGAATAGAAATGTAGATCTACATGTGTTTAATATTTTCCTTATGATTTGTATCCATTTTGGAGCCGTGTTCGTGTCCAAACAGGACACAAACACGCTCTCAGCAGCCTAGGGCAGTGCCCTACTGCTCGAGGCCTCGTGCTCACTGCACAGGACATGTGGCGACCTGTGGTTTGGCACAGAGGAGGGGGCAATGACTGACACGTCAGTCCCCAAGCCTCGTATCGAATGGTCGTGTGTCAGACACGTGGTGTCGAGTGCATTAGGATTGCACTGGGCGTGTGAAACGTGTTGACTCGGTCTGATACGGGCTACGTGTCCACGTTTGACACGTCATGCACACGTCGTGATGGGTCCAGTGTGTAGCGTCCAGTGTGTAGCCCGAGTGTTAGGCTACACGTGGACGTGACCACGTGGCATGATGTGTCACGTGTCGTGTCCACGAGGCGACCGCATCGCAGTACGACGCAGTTTGTGCACGCGAATGTGTCTGTGTGTGTTCATGACTTGGACATGTCGTGTCCAGTCGTGGGGACTTGTGTGGACTCTGGACACATGTACGACTCGACCCTGACCTATTTTGCATGTATTTCATTGTGTTTTTATTCATAATTCATGTTATCCCCAATGTCTGATACTTAAGTTCACTGTTGTAATTTCTGAGAATTAAATTGTAATTTTAAACTTTTTGAATAATGATTTGTTATCAGGAATGGTTCATTACATATGTATGAGGTTATGTACATGATTAGGTTTCATGTTAGCTAGATGTGTTGGTTTTCGAATTGTATTACACTGAAATCCTGAACTATTAAAGTGTAAACTGAAACTGAAATTCCTAGTTTAATACACTGTAACTTTACACTGTCTTCCTAACACACACACACACATTATCTACTGTTCACTGAGACACATTCACACTGTTTTCTCATGTTTTGATACAGTCTCATTTGTCATTGACACACACACACCTATGTAAAACTGTTAACTGAAACCTACCACACATATCACATACACACATACATTACATCACACCCTAAAATCTGAGACACTTTGGACTGATGTTACACACTAAAAATTCCTGAGAATGCATGTACATTGCACTGATTTCATATTCCTGTATACACACACATTCAAATCTGATAACCCAAACTGTAGGTATACACTGTTAAACTGAGATTGACACACTGATTTGAGGATTACTGACATTCCTACACACTCACACAAACACACAGGACACACACTACATGTATTACTTGACACACACACACTTTTGCACACATTGATGACATGTTCACACACACACACTCATGCACTTATGAAACCTGGAACTGAAATCTGAGAACAATGTTTACACACACACATTGATTCATATGTCTACACACATATATGTAGCACATTCCACACTGTTTTCCTGAATACACTCACTCACTCACCCATGCCACACACACACACATGCATATGCCCTAATTGACACACTAATTCCTGTCCACACACACTCACAAATACATGCAGGACACTATATCCCTATCTCTCTATATGCATAGGTATACACATATAATATGTAATCTTGTGTGGAAATTTGTAATGTAATATATATGTATAATGTCCATATGATTTTATTGTATGGAAATTGATATGTGCGCATGCCTATAATATGTGTTTGGCATATAGCCTATGTACTATATAGCCTATGGGTATCCCAATATGCAAGCCTATGTGTATATGGAATGTATACACATAAGTTTTATGTGTTGATTAGACTTGTGTGACTTGTGAATGGTGTGTGCTTGCTAGAATAGGCTGGTTAGGCTTAGTGAGACTTGTTTGGGTTAGGTTTGACCTAGTTGACCTAGTTTGACTAGAGTAGTTTGACTAGAGTTGACCAAAGGTTGACTTTAGCCTAGATTGACCCAAACATCATGTAGAATGCATCGTAGTAGTTTATTTTACCAATTTGGATATGTTGTGACTTGTAATATTCTGAATAGGAGCCAAACACCACTCCTCAGGCAGTATTTCATTCAGACACTCAGGATATCAGGCGAGTACATTCTCTGACCGTTTCATACTTGCTAGGACTATATGTTACGACCCGCTTCCGCTTTTCGGGATACGAGTACGTGGCCAAGTCCAGCCTACGCCGCAGCATCGGCGGTAGTACGCTGTCTGGGCTCAATATAAATCTCAAATACAACAAATATCTCTATTTTGCTCATTCACAATAATTATTTAAATTACAATTCCAATAATACATTCAAATTCGTATACAGATACAAACCCACTACATGTGACTATTCTAGCTAGAATCTATGGTTGGCCTCCAAGATAGATCTAACTCCACCCGAAGGAACCCAAAGCAAGAGAGCAAGTCATCGAGAATAGTCATCAAGAATCTGTCAACTGAAAAATAGTTATCCAGTCAGGATTGGAACAAGTACAAGTCTAGCCCTCACCATACAAATACAATATAAAGCAATATAACACTAAACATGTGAATTAATGATCAATGGAAAACACGAACAATATGAACAAGGAAATATGCAAAATGATAAACGACATAAGAAGGTAGCGAGAATGAAAAGACAAAGAAACTCATGTAAACCATAATAGTGCACGTGTCATGAGAAGTACAACGTTTCTACACATGGACGGCTTGGACGAACGATGAGGTTATAAGGCCCGCCCCCGTAAACGAGAGAGTTGCCAACAATACAATCTGGGCTTTGTCCATGTGCCTAATAATTGTACCCCTCTAATATCCATAGCTCACAATCATGAAAACACGGTCACGAGAACAATCACGATATCAATGAGAAAACATGAACAATAGTCAATCACGCAAATCTCGTGTGTGTAACAGTCAAGACACGAAAAATAACATGTATAAGTGAAATACGACAATATAAAGTAAATGTACATGAAAGCATCAACAAGTACTTGCCTCGGTTTGATTTAAAGTTGACTGGCGTGATATGATCATGTCGGCACGAAAATAGTCTCAAAAGTCAAACTACGCAAGATGATTTCAATTGATGAGACGGGCCTCTAAAATAAAAAAAAAATAAAAAAAAATATTTTGGAAAATTGTTGAGAAAAATATATGATGTGTACTTTTTCATCAGCGTTCTGAAAATTCAAACGGATCGTGATTCCGATTCTTGGTTCTCCCGGAATCTCGAAAACACCGAAACGTATCAAATTTCGGACAACTGACACTCCACGAATTTTCCAAAAAATTAGGTTAAAATTATTTGAAAATAAATTTTATATTCAGAAAAATACCTCGAGACGGTTTCAACAAAAAAAACTGGAGGTCAAACGGAGTCCGGAGTTGGAAGTTATGGCCCTTCGAAGTTAGTAAAACATTTGAAAAGGAAGGCTGAATTTATGACGAATTTGGGATAATTATGACGAAAAAAGAGAGAAATTTTGGAAAAGAAGGTATGAAAGATGATTTTATTTTATAGGTTCAATATATATAGATAATGGAAAGCAATTAGTGAATTAGGATATGATTAGAACGCAATCAATAAAGATATGATTAGGATTACCAACTAATTTAGATAGGAATATGATTAGTTCAAATAAGAAATAATCTATCTAATACTAGATATGATTCAAATAGGATTAGAATTTTCTAACGGACAAGTCTCTCCATAAATTTAAATCAAATAACTTATTTAAATCCAAATCAGATGAATTCAAATCCAAATCAAATTCAACATAATAACTTTAAGATAAATTTAATGTTTATCAAAGCAATTTAAATCATATAATAGATAAATCGTTAAATCAAATAATATTTCAAATCTATATTAGATAATTCTTAATGCCACAATTAGTCACCATAAGTATTTTAAATAATGTTTGATGTTATCAAATAAGGTAAAATATATTTTATAAATCTAAATCTTATTCAAAATAAGTTACTAAATCTTTTTGTTGCTCCAAAAATAATCATAATTTTCAAACGATTTTCGAAACCGATATTATTTTTTTGAAAATCCAAACATAATAATAAATAACTTTATAATTTCAATAATTTCAAGAACAAATATTTATTAAAACTAAATAGTATTTTCAAACCGTTAATTACAAACTACATTTTGAAATGCAGAAAAAATAGTAAATATCTTTTACAAAGTTTCAAAAATAAATTACTTTCAAACACAATAAAATAAAATATAAAAAAAAATTTGAGAAACAGGGGTTACAAATCTACCCACCTTAGAAAAATTTCGTCCTCGAAATTTAAGGATGACAGGAAAAATAGACTTGGTTGGTCAGGTGAAAATATAGAAATTTTTTAAAAGGAATAATGATCAATGAGATAAAAATAATATTTTTTTTCTTAATTAAAAGATTGATCAAGAAGGATGGAAGAATGTAGTCAATGGATATAATTCGAAGGAGTATTACCTACATGACATCTAAGTTATCACTCATCAAATAAATTCGTATCCTCAAGAATATTTTTTTTAAAAATTCCTCAAATTCAATCATTTTTTTATAAAATCACTAACTCAATTTAATACCGTGATGTAGCAATCATGAATATCATCTTATAAAATTTACAACCCTTAATCCAACTTGATAAATATCTTCAAAATCTATCTTCACAAAACTTTAAATTCCTCAATTTTATTTTAAATTCAAAATTCAACATTTTCATAATCTCCTTAAAAATTTAAATTCCATAAATTTTCAAATCATACCTCAATTTTATTGATCAAATCAAAATTATTTCCTTTAAAAATTAAATATTCGACCTTATCAATAATTTATCGATCATATAGAAATTTAAACCACAAAATATCAAAAGCTAAAAATTTCATCTTCAACAATAACCAAATATTCAATTTATCAATCGAGAATTCTGTCCATCTTTGATTAGAGTCATTTATCAAATCACAATTTCAACTTCATCAAATAGGTCATCTCAAAATTCAACGAATATCATCACCTTAATCATGTAGCCTATGTAACAACCTTAACTACCCATACAATCAATTCAAAATAATTCTATGGGTCACCCACGGTATACCTAGTCCTAGGCCTAATCATTTTTTAAAAATCAAATCAACCTAATTGTGAATGAGCATCCTAATCGCAGGCTTGCAGTAGTACGACTAATATAGGAACTACCATAAGTTCGCATAATTTTGCAAAAATGGACCTGTATGGGCCACCATAAAAACTTGTCACGACCCGCTCCCGCTTTTCGGGATACGAGTACGTGGCCAAGTCCAGCCTACGCCGCAGCATCGGCGGTAGTACGCTGTCTGGGCTCAATATAAATCTCAAATACAACAAATATCTCTATTTTGCTTATTCACAACAATTATTTAAATTACAATTCCAATAATACATTCAAATTCGTATACAGATACAAACCCACTACATATGACTATTCTAGCTAGAATCTATGGTTGGCCTCCAAGATAGATCTAACTCCACCCGAAGGAACCCAAAGCAAGAGAGCAAGTCATCGAGAATAGTCATCAAGAATCTGTCGACTGAAAAATAGTTATCCAGTCAGGATTGGAACAAGTACAAGTCTAGCCCTCACAATACAAATACAATATAAAGCAATATAACACTAAACATGTGAATTAATGATCAATGGAAAACACGAACAATATGAACAAGGAAATATGTAAAATGATAAACGACATAAGAAGGTAGCGAGAATGAAAAGACAAAGAAAATCATGTAAACCTTAATAGTGCATGTGTCATGAGAAGTACAACGTTCCTACACATGGACGGCTTGGGCGAACGATGAGGTTATAAGGCCCGCCCCCGTAAACGAGAGAGTTGCCAACAATACAATCTGGGCTTTGTCCACGTGCCTAATAATTGTACCCCTCTAATATCCATAGCTCATAATCATGAAAACACGGTCACGAGAACAATCACGATATCAATGAGAAAACATGAACAATAGTCAATCACTCAACTCTCGTGTGTGTAACAGTCAAGACACGAAAAATAACATGTATAAGTAAAATACGATAATATAAAGTAAATACACATGAAAGCATCAACAAGTACTTGCCTCGGTTTGATTTAAAGTTGACTGGCGTGATATGATCATGTCGGCACGAAAATAGTCTCAAAAGTCAAACTACGCAAGATGATTTCAATTGATGAGACGGGCCTCTAAAATAAAAAAAAATAAAAATATTTTGGAAAATTGTTGAGAAAAATATATGATGTGTACTTTTTCATCAGCGTTCCAAAAATTCAAACGGATCGTGATTCCGATTCTTTGTTCTCCCCGGAATCTCGAAAACACCGAAACGTATCAAATTTCGGACAACTGACACTCCACGAATTTTCCAAAAAATTAGGTTAAAATTATTTGAAAATAAATTTTATATTCAGAAAATATACCTCGAGACGGTTTCAACAAAAAAAACTGGAGGTCAAACGGAGTCCGGAGTTGGAAGTTATGGCCCTTCGAAGTTGGTAAAACATTTGAAAAGGAAGGCTGAATTTATGACGAATTTGGGATAATTATGACAAAAAAAGAGAGAAATTTTGGAAAAGAAGGTATGAAAGATGATTTTATTTTATAGGTTCAATATATATAGATAATGGAAAGCAATTAGTGAATTAGGATATGATTAGAACTCAATCAATAAAGATATGATTAGGATTACCAACTAATTTAGATAGGAATATGATGAGTTCAAATAAGAAATAATCTATCTATTACTAGATATGATTCAAATAGGATTAGAATTTCTAACGGACAAGTCTCTCCATAAATTTAAATCAAATAAATTATTTAAATCCAAATCAGATGAATTCAAATCCAAATCTAAATCCAAATCAAATTCAACATAATAACTTTAAGATAAATTTAATGTTTATCAAAACAATTTAAATCATATAATAGATAAATCGTTAAATCAAATAATATTTCAAATCTATATTAGATAATTCTTAATGCCACAATTAGTCACTATAAGTATTTTAAATAATATTTGATGTTATCAAATAAGGTAAAATATATTTTATAAATCTAAATCTTATTTAAAATAAGTTACTAAATCTTTTTGTTGCTCCAAAAATAATCATAATTTTCAAACTATTTTCGAAACCGATATTATTTTTTTTGAAAATCCAAACATAATAATAAATAACTTTAT
>JANAVB010011720.1:32500-81284 GCA_029216955.1 Iris pallida | reverse complement strand
TCCTTCGACGATTCGTCCAAAACTTCTGAAGAAGACGGTGTCAAAGGAAGAGTAGCCGGGAGAGTTGATGATGGTTGCAAGAAGATGTACCAAAACTTGATGCCCCTATCACTAGAGATGCAAGTTCCGAGTGATAAGATGCCTGAACCGCAGTCATCTCCTCTTTCGCAGCCTGGAGGATTCGAAGACTTAGCAGTGCAGAAAGATCAACCTCGGTGTTAAAGCCACATTAACCGAGGAGGGTGCAGGGACCATTTTTTCCTACCTTGGCATTCCCATTACTTGTCCTCCTGAACACGACCCGGTAAGAAGGCCCTCGGTCTGAGATGGAGAAAGAAGAGGCGTACTTCCCTCCACTTAATCTACCCTGGTAGCTTCTCCTCCGATGGTGTTCGTTATCGACAGTGAAGAAACGTGACCTGTATGTCCAGAACAACCATCGATCAACTTAACCCGAAGGATATGAAGATAGAGCAAATGAACCTCCTCACTAGTTAAGACATGACATAGCTTACCAGGGGAGGGTCGCTGAGGCTGAGGCTTACTCACGGCCACCGTATCCCCTTCAGCGGCGATACCTGATCCACTTCAGCTGCTTCCTCTGCACCAGCCGTCCGAAAGTGGATACAGCTGGGTCGGTATCAATCGGCTGAGGTTCAGCACTCGGGTACTGGTTCAGTAAAGCCCATATTACCCCTGGTTCGATATCACAGTAGAGGAATCTAGCCGTCGTCGGGACAACCGTGGTGGAAGAAAGCTCGGCAGTCATAGCACTAATTAAGGCGACTATAGCAAGTTTAACCTCAGAGGCGGTAGCGGCTCTGGGGAGTTCACTTCTCCTGACGCCTATAAGAAAAGAAAAATGATCAGATTATATTTCAGAAAAGAAGAACTAAAAAGGTGGTCGTAACTCGATTCACCTCTGAGATGGCTTCGACGTCGTCACTTCTCTCCCTAATGCTAGGCCCGTAAGGCTTGACCGCGGCCCATTTTGGGAGTAAGTTATGCCGTCGACAGAGGACTCATGCCTGCTTCATTTACGTAAAAGAGTAGGACAGCGGGGGCAGATCTGCCACTAAATTGTCTGCAGGAAGAGACAGGTTATCAGGGTCATCCTTCTCGTCGACGTTAATAGACTCCGAGTCAGACACTTCAACTGTCTTCCCCTTCTCTTTTGGCTTCTTCTCCAAACCAGTACCGATAATGAAGCTGGTACTTGGTTAAAATCTCCAAGGGGCTTGTTCACCATAACATGGTACAGGGCTGCCATGTATAAATATGCCCCGACTCTCTAGCATCGGAACGAGAAGTTGGCACGGGTATGAACCGCGCTATAATATTGCAAGCCTGGATGCCGTCTAAAATACTTCCCTCGAAGCCCAGATAGGAGCTGGGATTGTCCAAGAATATTTGACTATACCCAAATTGCCGAGAGAATCGACTGGGTAAGTAAGGCTCCAAAAAGACGGAGTTACGATTGCGATATACCAGATGTGCAGGGCGAATGTTCTGCAACCAGAGGAGCATCTTCTCGGACAAGAAGTGGGGAGACCTAGTACCGTCAAGATGTACGCCTCTTACTTCTTCGTCAGTAAAATAAGGAACAGACACGAAGAAAGAATATTTGTCCACTTGCGCCAGCGCCATCCGACAGGCTGGCATGGTAGTGTACTCCCAGGGCATACGCGATACTGGTAGATGAAGGCGTCATCAGCGGTCACGTCGTCCTCTGGGCCAGGCCTCATCAAAGACTGGTAATGCATTAACAGCCACCCCATCAGATAATAATAGGCAGCTCGATTCGTTCAAAATCCTTCGCCGTATCGCGAGCAATGACTTTAGACGAGAAAGTACGGAGGCTACGATATATGCTGCATACCATGGCGGGGAGTAGAGCTAGCCTACATCGAAAGACCAGCTTTACAGCGGGAAGGATCAAGTTACGGCTGATTCTTTCAATAGTACCAGCTCCTCCCGAAACTACACAAATTCGCAGCCACAGCATCAGAAATCCTGCCATGAGGGCCTTATCAGACAACCTCTGGGTATCTTGATAAAAGTAATTAAAGGTGTCAGATTGGCTCGAATCTATCACCCGTAGTTTTAACCCTATTGGCATTCAACACTTGATTCTGCACCTCCTTCCGGGTTCGAGGACTTCGAGGGAAAACCCGGCCTGAGGCACCTATTTCAAACAGGTAGCTGAGCCAGGTCTTGGTGTGAGAAAGGTTCCCTTCTGAGCTATCATTCTTCTTCTTCGACATTTGTTGGCACGTGCTATGATGACATTAGCAATTACCGGTAAACAGCCACAAAACCCGGAAACCGCCGCTCCAATTCCTCAAATTCTTCATTTGTAGGGGTATACGCCTCAAAAACTTAATCTCCCCATGGTAGCTTGAAGACTTCACGCATCTCATGAAGAGCGAGTCTTATTTCCCCTCCAGGTGTGAAAAAGGTCCCCGTGCGACGGTTGTACATCTCAAGAAGAGCCATGAACAACTTCTTGTTTATGGGTAGACCATGACAAGTGCCCCGTATGGCATGATAAAGACCAATCTCGAGCAGGAGTTCCTTATATGTTCGCAAGATCCACAGGGTCAAATTTATCCATGATGGGGTGGGGTTCATCTAATTCAGCAGTGACAGCCGATCAGTGGGGTAGGACCCCTTTTGAGCAATCTGGTTCATGAAAGTATCAGCTTGGGATAGCCTGAAGTTGGGACCCTACACGTTTATGATGCCCGGGGCCAGCCCCATCACATAGCGCCTGACCGGCATATTGCCCGCGACTACCGACCTCGATGTTTTGTTATAATGAATATCACCCACGAACATCCCCTGCTGGCTCAGAGTTAGGGAGTCCACCATTTTTTTATCAATTGGCAGCATATTAAACCAAGACAGCGGGAAATGACGCTCCATCTGAGGAATATGAATCGCCATCCCGTTGGAAGAAAAACTCGAAGTTTCAGATATATCTAGAACGCTGGGGTTCTTCACAGTTAGGGCATCCCCAAAGAAGAACGCGGGTTTCAGATGCGTGCCCCCTAATTGCCCCGAGTTCATCATGCCCAAGAGGTAGAAGAAGGATTGGTTGCTGATAACCCTCAGCCTGTCCTCAGATTAATCTTTAGTAATTTGGGTTGACATATATTCGACCACCTGGTCCAACCTCACACCCAAGGCAGACCGAGCCTGACCTACTAAGAGCTCCCCTGAGGGATTGATCGGCAGCTTCTGAAAAGGAAAGGAGAAAAAAATTAGAAGATAGCCAGAGAAAACCACTTAACACTTGCCGTGCTTATGCGGCTGTGCTAGGTGGGCGTTCATACGGCCCAGTCCATGAAGTGCTTATACGGTCATGAGACGTCTCTCATGCGGCTCGGTCATGAGATGTCTCTCTTGCGACTCGGTCATGAGACATCTCTCATGCGGCTCGGTCATGAGACATCTCTCATGCGGCTCAATCATGAGACATCTCTCATACGGCTCAGCCATGAAGCATCTCTCATGCGGCTCGGCCATGAAGCATCTCTCATGCGGCTCGGCCATGAAGCATCTCTCATGCGGCTCGGTCATGAGATATCTCTCATGCGGCTCAATCATGAGACATCTCTCATGCGGTTCGGTCATGAGACAACTCTCATGCGGCTCAGTCATGAGACATCTCTCATGCGGCTCAGTCATGAGGCATTCATGCGGCCCATACGGCACAGCTCATGCGGATTCATCACATAGTCAGTGAAGATGAAAAGAGCATCAACTATGCCGAAGCATAACAGAGAAAGGCCCACGCATAAAACATGCGACATAGCTATTGAAGTTAGGGCTTGGATTAATGCAGTTTTCTCCTATCGCTCTTACCATTAATAGGGGGATGAACATCGGGGTGGATCGAGCTCACCGTATTCGACGAGGAAGCAAGTCCTTTGCCCTTCGCTGCAGCGCTGGAAGAAGCTTTTGGGGCCATGGTTGATCGAGAGAAGAAGAGAAACGACGACTAAGGCGATGGAAAGTTTGAAGAAAGAAAGAAAGAGCCTCTCTCCTCAAACTGTTCGTACTTATAGGCTGGCAAAGGCGTGTAAATCGATAGACGCCGCTTCGAATTTCGTGCTGGCCGAAGGATAAAGGCGACTCTAGGGATTCTATCCAAAAGACAGCTCTAAATCATTAAAGCAAATAAAAAATAATTAATACCGAAGTAATGGGACGCCCACATAGCATAAAACCAGTACACGGCCTATGCGGCATGAAGAGCTTATGCGGACATACCCATACTTCTTATTTAAAGTATTTCAAATTTATAATTTGAAAACTTTGAAGGGGGTCTTGTAGAAGCATGGAAAAGAAGGAGATTTTCTATGCGGCTCAAAATCAATATGGAGCTTCATGCGGCTCAAAATCCAGGAAGCTTCATGCGGCTCAAAACCCAGGAAGCTTCATGCAGCTCAGAAAGCTTCATGCAGCCCAAAAGCAACGGAGAGCCTTATGCGGTTCGAAATCCGCCTAAACAATAAATGTCTCTCTATGCAGCTGGCCATAATTACTCTGACACAAAGGCGACAGCTCTGACAGAGATGACAGCTCTGACACGAAGATAAGACGTGACATGCTCCTAAAAAGACGAGAAAATTATCATATATCCGGCTCAGTTCTTCATGTGGATCGCCTATGAAGACACTATTTATGTGGCTCAGTCATGAGACAACTCTCATGTGGCTCGATCATGAAGTATCTCGCTTAGTTATGAGACGTCCTCCATGCAGCTCGATCATGAGACACTCTTTATGCGACTCGGTTATGAGACGTCCTTCATGCGGCCCAGTCATGAGACATTATTCATGCGGCTCAGTCATGAGACATCCTTTATGTGGCTCGATTATTGTAGGTCCTAAAAATCAAGTTGCATTTATCAAATAAGCAGAGGAAATTAAATTGCGCACTCCTTAAATAGACTGTACAGGAGGCAAATTGCGCTACAATTCAAACGTGCAAGCTGAACTGCGCTACCACCCGAGCGCGCTACGCTGACGTGGCCATGCCATCATTACCTGACAAAAATCCGATCTTCAGACAGCTGACAGCCCGATAAACGAGGAGTCCTTTCGTTTCTTGTGCAGCACAGCGCTCGAGGACAGCTGTACAGCCAGCGCAGTATGACAGCTCAACTTTAGCACAGTTTGACCAAGCCCGAGTCTCACCGCAGTCTGATGCTAGCGCTTTTCAAGTGGCGCAATCGATAACTAACATTTATTACGTGGCTTACATGCCATCAATTGCTCGCCACGTGGCAACTACTTGTACATGACCATGCGCATTTCAATCAAACAATACCATGCGTCTAATACAGTTAGCCCATGATCGAGTAACCGCTAGCACAGTTCACAGTCTGCGCAGTCTGCCACCAATGCAGTTTATCATGCGCGATCCAGAATAACTATAAATTAGTTATTTCTAGAACTCTATAAATAGAGTTTCAAGTTCTTCATTAAGGACATCACATCATTATTATCATCAGAGATCAGGAGTTCTTGTCTAAGTGCTGCTGCATTCTTCAGAGATTATCGTCTTCAAAGTTCACATCGTCCAAGGGATAAAGCGATCGTCTTCAGATCAGATTTCTATAGTTGTACTTTTCCAGAATTTAATTGTAATCTTCTTACAAAGTTTGTGAAATAAAAGACTTTTGTTTTTGCAAACAAAATGGCGACTCTGCTGGAGACGACTTCCTCCTCCGAAGTGACAACTCAATGTGACGTTGTGTCTATCGGAAAGACGCAGAAGACGCTGGTTATGAAGGTCAACCAGACTGCCTACGAGGCGATGATCAACTCTGGGGCTACTCGTCGTACTGCAACCTCTGCCAAGAGCAAGGTCCGTTCAGTGTGGACTCCAAAGTCCTCTGCGCAGTCCTCTACGCAATCATCTGCGCAACCTGCTGTCTCTGCTGCCAAGGAACCGGTAGCAACTTCTTCCCTTGTACAACACACTGCTCTTTCTGCCATAGCACAACCCACTTCATATGCTACTCTGGCAAAGTGCAAGACTCCTCTCCTCCTGGCGCAGTTGGCGACCTCCTTCCCTCCTGCGTAATCTACTATTCCTGCAACCAGAGTGCAACTTAAACATTCTGAATCCATGACTCCTGCTGCGCAAACTACAGTTTCTGTGGCTAAAAGGCCATCTGTCAAAGATTCCCAAACGCAATCAGCCAATGCGCCTATTGCCACTTTAACCTCAAGCTGTTCCAGTACAGTCTAATAGGGATAGTCCTTTGGCTAATCTCCCTTCTTCTCACAGCAAGGGGAAAAACTCTGCCCCTCTTCCCAAGCACCCTGTTGCTCCAGCGCAATCCACTGGGGGTAGTCTGTTGACTGCTCCTCCTCCTCCTCAGAACAAAGGAAAAGGCCCGTTGGTCTTTTCTCGAACTTCCTCGTTCCGCGACTTGGAAGACAACAGAGGAAAATTCTTTTTAGCCAACCCTTCTTCACAAAACAAGGATAAGGGTCATTTGGTCTTTTCTCAGTCTTCTCCAGTTTTTACCATAGAAGATCGATCTGAACGTGCCTCGGCACCAATCAGTACAAGAACTCTCTCAAACAAGAGCTCTTCAATCCCTGCCAAAGGAAAATGTACTGATCAAAGAGGTATTCTGCCTACTCCAGTAGCAGAACTCCAAGATCTCCCAACTTTTCGGATATCCTGCTCAAAACAGAAAAAATTACTAGTGTCTCAGACAGAAACCCCTGGGGGTAAATTTGCTGATCTACGGACTTATCTCAATAGACCAGCTTCTATGAAACACAAGCAACCAATGCCGAAGATCAACCTGCATTAGAGGCAAATTTCTAGGATAAAAAATCCTGACACCTATGCTAATGAAGTGAGTACTTCTCTATATACTCACGGGACAAAACATCTGAAGAACCGAAACCATGTTTCGAATGTGGTCAAAGAACATATCCCTCAGACTTCTTCTCGTCCCGTCATTATTCCTAACCTCCGTGAGCACCTCAAGCAAAAATGGGACAATATTTCAACACCTCCAGTTCAACCACTTGAACATCATTGTAATCACAAGGTTGTCATCAAGTGCTGTTGCCAGGCAACAAAACGATCTGTTTTCGATCGTCTGAATTTTGCAACTTCTGAACCAATGTCAGAAGATGAAGACGAAGTATTGTATGCTTCCGTCAACATGGCTTCTCGAGACACTGGGGGTAGAAAGTGCTCCAAACACGGTAAGCCTCGCAGGCCCAGCCAGCGGTACTTAGATTTACTCTAAAAATCTTCTGAAGGAGTATTTCGACACACCCGATCCCGAAGTCGAGACACAATAGGGCATAGGAATCTTCTCCAAGATCCCTCTGGTCATCTTCCTATTTCTTATTCAGGAGATGATTTCTTCTCTGATTATGATACATACAGCAAAAGTTATGAACAGACAGTATCTTCTACTGTACCTAGAGAAGTGACAGCTTATGTTGTCACTGAAGATCCAGACGCTTCTAGTTCAGCAAATCAAGAACAACGAATAGCTGCACTGGAGGATAAGCTGAAGACCATGGCTGAAATGGTTGCAAGTATGCATTCTATCATCGTGGCCCAACATACAGTACCACCGATCGGACCTGTTGTAAACCCTGATATTATAGCATCGTCGGTACCTGTCAATGCAGGTATGGGGGTAGTATTTCCTCAAATACCCCCTGTACAAATTCAACCCACACCCAGTCAGTTAGGAGCTGGGGGTAGCACTTACCATGCTGTTCCTCCTCCTAACACTCAGCCTGCTCCTTCTTCATCATTGGTGGATGCTAATGAAGCTGTCAAACTCTTGCGCACTCAATTTGAGGCTTTTAAAGAGAAGGATAATTTATAAAGGTTGGAGATCAAATAACCCTATCCGGTTGAATGGAAGGAAGTTCCATTCCCTCATAAATACAAAATCCCTATAATTTTGCTGTTTGACGGTAGCACTTCTCCGAGTCAGTTCATTAACCACTTTAAAGTAATGACTGTTCAACTTCAGCCAAATGATGCTCTTCTTACTAGGGTATTCGTCGGCTGTTTAGCCGGTGTAGCATACGATTGGTACAGGAGCTTGTCTGATGGCTATATCACCTCTTTCTCGAGTTTGAAACAAATCTTCTTGGAGCGATTCTACGAGGGAATCAACGACATGACCATGTCGGTCCTCAACAAGATCAAAGAAAGATATAATAAAACCGCTGAGAGTTTTATTGAAAGATTTCGTCGAAAAGCATTAAAGATGCCTCTTGGAACTCCGGCCGCTGTCACTATAGATACCTGCAAGGCAAATCTTTTGCCTATCATCAGCATGTGGACGGGGTCAACTCAATTTTAAGACTGGCCATCATTCTTTGTCAATGCTAAAGCAGCTGAAGTTAGTGCTGACAAGTTTAAGCAGTTGGGGGTACACATGTCTAACCCCGACCTGGATGAACACCCGACAGCTAGTAGTCGCCAGAACAACCGCAAGGATTAAGAAACTTTGAACATCAATTTGAAGAACAAAGAATCTCTGGCTGTCAACGTAGCTCCACCTACGTCTACTTCTACTCCTTCTGCCCCTCAACCAAGGGAAACTCGTCCGAAAGTAGAGTACTCCTTTGACGAGAACGACACCGTGAGCATATTCGATTGCTTGATCAAAAGCAATAAGCTCCAACTTTCAGACCCGAAGAAGCCTGACGAGGTTGGTAAGACTGATCATCCCAAATATTGTGTTTATCACAGATTCATTGGTCATCCCACTCGAGCATGTTTTGTGCTCAAAGGCAAGATTCAAGAGTTAGTCAATGCTGGTGTTGTCACCCTTCAACAAGATGAGAAGACTGTTACCGCAAACATGGTCTCAGTACAGTTCGGTAACTTCCCTCCACAGGTGGTACAGCATGGTGTCATCCCTATCCCCAAGGCCACCCTTGAGATCGAGAATCTTCCTCCTCCACGGAGTGAAGGTCTCATTCCCTATCTCTTGATAACGGCAAGATTATGTAGATCCACCCGGACCTTGTTGCAGACTTCGAGGCTCCTTCTAAGCAAAAAGACCGCTCCAAGGGCAAAACAAAGGTCTACAATATGGTATCTTTTGATCCCATAGTTGAAGAGGAAATCCTGCTGGGTACCAGGTCAGGGAAAGCCTATCTACGGGAATTTCCCGAAACTCAAGAAAACCCTACTTCTTATTCTGAGTCCGCTCCAGTGCAACCTGCTTCTACTGAGGGCATCCCTGCTGTGTATTCGCTGGTTTTAGAACCCATTCCCCCTAAGCCGACAGCAGCCGACAAAGACAAACAACAAGTCCGCTTTGACAAGCCTTTGAAGAAGTCATCCCCTTCTGGACTTGAGAAACCATACAATTTTGATATTTTGGCTCAACTAGCTAATACACTGGCTAGGCTGTCGATCTTTGAGCTCTTACGCCTCTCCAAAGAGACTCGAGAAACTCTGAATGAAGCTCTCATGCAGGCGAAAACCTGTCTAACTTTTCTAAAAAAGCCAGAATCAAAGCTTGTCTCTTGCCTCCACTGTCACAGTATGTTGGAGTTAATTCCAAACATTACCTTCACACATGATGATATGCTGATGGAAGACAATAGGCATGACCGTCCTCTATACTATACAGGATACATCGACACGATGAAGGTTGATCGTATTCTGATAGATCCCGGGTCAGCACTCAGCATCATACCGAAGACAATGCTAGACGCACTGAAGATCCCAGTACATAGTCTTTCTAGCACAATCACCACCATCTTGGGGTTCAACCAGGGAAGAAGTGAGCCTCTGGGCAAGATTCGCCTAAAACTCCAAATAGGCAATCTTCGTACGAAGGTGACCTTCTATATTATAGATAACCATGGTTGCTCTTACAGTACTCTTTTGGGGAGACCATTCCTTCATGAACACAACATTGTTCCTTCAACTCTCTATCAATGTTTCAAGTACGTTGATGACAATGGAGAGGTTCAAAAAGAGGTTGCGGATCTTTACCCTTTTAAAGGTGTCGAAGCATATTATAACGATGCTCGCATGTATAAAGATGAGTTCATGAAGGTAGTACTGGCTCTGGACACTGAAGAAGAACAAGAAGCAGTGCCCAATGACATCCTTATCATACCTGTTAAAGGGCGTGTTTCTCATCCTCAGTCCTCCAAACAACTGGCTATTCACTTGCCAGTCCGAAAGCAACCAACCGATGGTGGTCAAGATTAAAGGAAGCTCACCTCTTCTGAGCCACTTGTTATCGACCTACGTCGTAACAAGGATAAAAGGTAGCTCACCTCTTCTGAGCCACTTGTTATTGATTTATCTCATAACAAGGATACAAGGGAGCTCATCTCCTCTGAGCCACTTATTATTAACCTTCGTTGTAGCAAGCCTCCTCCACGTTCTTCTTTTCCCCCTCTTGTAATCAATCTGACCAAGCCTGCTAAGGCTAAAGGTCCTGTTGTAAATACAGATGTACAAATCAATGAAAAAGCATCTCCTTTTCAGTATACTGATGTCATTTATCATACTAAATGCTATTTGGATATGTTAGATAGCTTTCAGTCATTTACAATAAGAGTTATACAGTCACTACAAACAGAGGTCTTACTCGAACACCCAGATGATTCATACTTTGTTGTCCCTTCTCGAAAGAGAGGCGAGAGTCCAATACTTTTTAGTAAAGGTCCAGAATAAAAATTTAGCTATACGGATGATAGCAAAAATAACGATATGGGACGTCTCCAACTTCGTTGTTATAGTCAACAATCAAAAGACATCATCCGAAAGATGGGTTATGACTTTAAGAATGGCCTCAACTATGGTAAGGGTAGACGAACTCCTATCCTTACGGCCGTTCCGAAAGGAAAATTAGAGATGTACTACAACAGGACGAAAAGAGGTCTCGGATATGTTTCACCTCCGGTCTTATCTCCAGCAGCCTCCAAGTCTGATAGTTAGGAGCGCTCTAACTCTTCTGATTCCAGATCTTGGGATTCTGACACCAGTATTGGCCAAGTTCATCGATTGATTGTATCTTCTAACATGGTCTCCGTTGAACTTCCAGAAGGTTATGACGAAGATATCGAAGAAAATCCCGAAACAGATCCTTGGGCTCAACGAATGGACACCCAATGGGAACTCCAATTTGAACAACGAGAACCTCCTACCGAAGATCAATTGGTCCAAATTGACGTAGGAGAAAACGGGTCACCTCGTCCAATATTCATCAGCAAGAATCTCCCCGAGGCGGATAGGCAAGAATTAATTCTTCTTATTCGAGAATACATTGATGTCTTCGCCTGGAGTTGTGAAGACATGCCAGGTTTAGATCCTAAAGTTGCTACTCATAAACTGAATATTTTGCCTAATGTAAAGCCAGTTAAACAGCAGCAGAGGCGATTTAAGCCAGAAATGATGGACGCAATTGATGATGAAGTCAAAAAGCTCATAGCTTGTGGCTTTATTCGAGAAGAACAACATCCAGATTGGGTAGCCAACGTTGTCCCAGTCTTGAAGAAAACTGGCAAAGTTCGAGTTTGCATCGACTTTCGGGATCTTAATAAAGTCTGTCCAAAAGATGAGTTTCCTCTCCCTATCACAGATGTCATGATTGACAACACTTGCGGGTTCGAAAGGATATCCGTCATAGATGGATTCTCTGGATACAATCAGATTCGGATGAATCCTGAAGATGAAAAACACACTTCTTTCCGTACTCCTCGCGGGGTCTATTGCTACACAGTGATGCTATTTGGTCTCAAGAACGCTGGTGCAACTTACCAACGAGCTATGGGTACCATCTTTCGAGATCATCTGTGCAAGACTGTCGAATGCTATCTTGACGATATTGCTGTCAAGAGTCGTCTAAAGGAAGATCACATCCAAGATTTAAGAACTATCTTCAATCTAATACGCCAACATCAACTTAAAATGAATCCCACCAAGTCATTCTTGGGTGTCTCTAGTGGTAAATTTCTCGGCTTCGTCATTACCTCTAAGGGTATACACGTGAATCCCGAGAAGATCAAAGCCATTCAAGAGATGCGTCCTCCACGCAACTTAAAAGAGCTACGAGAATTCCAAGGTCGACTTGCATACATAAGGCGATTTTTTTCAAATTTGTTTGGACGCTGCAGACCATTTACCCAGTTAATGAAGAAGGGTGTATCTTTCATTTGGACTGAAGAATGTCAATGAGCATTTGACGACATAAAATAATATCTCATGAACCCACCAGTGTTGGTGCCACCAATCTCGGGCATACCATTCTTAATGTATGTCCGTACTATGGACCATTCATTGGGTGCTTTACTTGCCCAGAAGAACAAAGAAGGCCATGAACAAGCCATCTACTATCTTAGTCGTACTATGATTGGTGCTGAACACCATTATAGTCCGGTTGAAAAAGAATACTTAGCTCTTATGTTTGCTGTTCAAAAGATAAGGCATTACATCATTGGACAAACTATTCATGTCATATCCCGAGTTAATCCTCTTCGGGTATTAATGAAGAAACCCAGCATACTCAATTCTCGGTTAGCTATATGGGCCATTCTGTTAGCCCAATATGACATGGTATATGTTCCACAAAAGTCTGTTATGGGTCAAGCACTGGCGGACTTCTTAGCGGCTCATCCTATTCCAGAAATATCTTAACTTTACGATAAAATTCCAGACAAAACATTGGAATCAAATATGATCTCCGAAGAATTTCCTACTTGGCGTCTATTCTTTGACGGTGCATCCAGGATCGGACCGAATGGTGCCATTGTCGCAGGAGTTGGGGTTGTTCTTGTTTCTCCAAACGGGTCAACTATCCAAAGAGCCTATTCCCTAGATGAACCCTGCTCCAACAACATAGCAGAATACAATGCTCTACTCATTGGCCTTCAATTAGCTAAACAACTAGACATCGAATATCTTAAAGTCTATGGTGACTCCAAGCTGGTTGTTAACCAGGTTAGAGGAACCTATGAAGTTCGTCATCAAGATCTAGTGCCTTATCATGAAGTGGCAATCAATATGGCTACATCATTTAAAACCTTTTTTATCAAATATGTCTGCCGAGCTTACAATATTGAGGCAGATGCTTTGGCCAATCTTGCAGCAGTCTTAGCCATACCTGTCAAAAGACAACATGTGGTGGTTGTCTCTAATCAGGAATTGTTTTGCATCGAAAACAATCGCAATATTGAGTTCAGTAATTTTTCCGAGGCCAATGTTATCAGTGAAGATTGGAGAGCTCCCTTCATCGACTTCGTGGTCCATAATATACTTCTTGAAGATCCCAAGGAGGCTACGAGTATTCGTCGACGGTCTCTGCGATTCTACTACAATCAGACGACTAAGACTCTCTACCGGCGGACTTATGACGGTTTTCTCTTACGCTGTCTTGTTGGTGATGAAGCAAAGCAAGTGTTACGTGAAGCTTACGATGGTGTTTGCGGAGCACATCAACCTGGTCCTAAACTACAAGACCGTATCCGACGCATGGGTTACTACTGGCCCTCTATGGTATCGGATGCCATCGAATATGCAAAGAAATATCGAGCTTGTTAAATCCATACAAATTTTATTCACCAACCGTCGGAATTTCTGTATCCAACTGCTGCTTCCTAGCCTTTTGAATCTTGGGACATGGATGTTATAGGTCCTATCAATCCTCCTTCTTCTAAAGGACATCGGTTCATACTAGCTATATGGGCTGAAGCTATACCTCTGGCTGAAGTTAAGACCAGTAGCGTCATCAACTTTGTCAAACACCATGTCATCTATAGATTTGGTGTACCTCGAAGGATCATTCACGACAATGGACCACAGTTCATTAGCCAGAAGTTTACCAGGTTTTGTGACGATCATCGGATTGACAATGTCGCTTCGACAGCTTACAATCCTGTTGCTAATGGTTTAGCTAAAGCATTTAACAATACTATTATCAAACTCCTTAAGAAGTTTGTATCTACTAACAAACGGAATTGGAGTGAAAAACTTGGAGAATATTTATGGGCCTACCGCACGACGGTCCGTAACCCTACAGGCTGTACACCTTTTTCTCTTGTGTATGGTTGTGAAGCAGTTCTATCTTTGGAACTTCAGATCCCATCCCTGCGGATTGCCATTGCCAACAAGCTCACTAAAGAGAACAACGACCTCCTTCGACTTCAAGAATTAGAAGCGCTCGACGAGAAACGGTTGTTGGCTCAACAGCATATTGAGTTATATCAAGTCCGAATCTCAAAAGCTTTTAATCGCAAAGTTAAGGTCAGAGCTTTTCAGAAAGGAGAACTGGTTCTAACTGTCAGACGTCCTATGACCATGACTCATATGTGCAAGGGCAAATTCGACGCGAAGTGGGAAGGTCCATATATTGTGAGCAAAGTCTTCTCAAATGGAGCCTATCAACTTACAGAGTTAGACGGTCGAGTTGCAATGATGCCTATCAATGGCAAATTCCTTAAAAAGTACTATGTATGAATGTAAAAAGAATTTCTTGTAAATACGAAAAAATAGTTCATAAATAAAATTTTATTTTGTTTTATCATAAATGGTGTTACAAGATATCATGGACGAGAATCACTATCGTCCTTCTTGAAGACAGGACGAGGACCACTACCGTCCTTTTCAAAAATGTAATCGGCAAAAGAGCTGAGAACATCCTTGCTCGAACCCACCAGAAATTTGCAAGCGGCCATCCTCATGGCTTTCTCCTCGTCCGTCGTCCCTGGTTCAAGTAGGAAGTCCAAGATATCCCGCGGTGGCTTGGGTGCAGACGAACCTTCGCCCGCTTCCGTCTGCTTTGGCTGGTTTACTTCGGCTGGAGGTTCCTTCGTGATTTCTTCAACCTTCGGGACAATCTCAGCCTTCTTGGATGCATCTTCAGACGACATTTTTGTGTTGAAGAGTGAAAGTGATCATTCTATTTCAATTTCTGTTCTATTTATAGGCAGGAATTCTTAAAACATCGAAGCGACGCGTTCTTCGCAATATTTATTACATTCATCTGACGGTTCACCCGTTCATTACATTCATCCGACGGTTCACCCGTTCATTCCATTCATTCGACGGTTTATCCGTTCATTACTTCTATCTGACGGTTCGCCCGTTCATTTTATTCATCCGACGGTTCACCCGTTTATTACATTCATCCGACGGTTCACCCGTTCATTCCATTCATTCGACGGTTCACCCGTTCATTACATCCATCCGACGGTTCGCCCGTTCATTTCATTCATCCGACAGTTCACCCGTTCATTCCATACATCCGACGGTTCGCCCGTTCATTACATTCATTCGACGGTTCATCCGTTCATTCCATACATCCGACGGTTCATCCTGACGATTCAATCATTCGTACATTTTGACAATTCATCCGTTCACCCATATCAGCAACTTGTCACGTATTTATTATCTCTGATTAAGTTGTCTACCGAAATAATGATATTCAACGAATTATATTCTGCCATGTCCACATTACCTCTGAGCAGATATAATGAATATAATTATTTTCTAAATCAAGAAATATATGATGTCCTGAACCTCTGAATATATTTTCCATTACTATTATTTATATCCTTAATGGGATATGCAAAAAATAATAGAGCCACAAAAATAATGTCTTTTTATTGATCAAAATAAAAGGCATTACAAAAAGATATATCATAAAGAAGGAAAAAGTACAAAAGGTCTTCCTTCACTCAATCGGTGGGGTCATCAAACTAGCTATATGCTGCTTCAATGCTTGAAGTCGTCCTTCACGCGAATCCAACACCCGCCTTCTAGCTTTCGCCATTCCAGATTCATCGTCAAAGGATGGCAAGGTCACTAGGCGGCGAGCAATTTCATCTTGATGGGAAGTGACAAACTCATTCTTTTCGTGGGTTAGAATGTCTAGTTGCTGAACGGCAGCTGCATGCTGTGTAGTCTCTTCTTCAAGAGAAAGCTGAACGATTCTCAACTCTTCCTGAAGTCGAGCAAACTCTGCATTCAGTTCAGCAACCTTCTTTTCTTTCTCCACAGCAGCAGACACTAATGTCTCCATCCAGGAATCATACTCTGAAGCCTTTGTGGCATAAGTGTCTAAAAAAGTCTGGAAAGCAGCTTTTGTGACTTTAGCTTCGCGAGTCATCCTTTCAAACTCAGCATTCACTAGGGGTTCTACCTCCACACTACAAGAAAGTCGGGTTTTCGTGACAAGTAATCTGTGACAAGTGTAAAACTTGTCACTGAAAGGAATATTTTTGTGACAAATTATTTTTGTTGTCACTCATAATTTGATTTTGTGACAACAGTTGTTTTCCGTCACATAGTTAAATTATTTAGTGACTATGTTTTTATTGGTCGTCACTTAATGTTGTCACTGAAATGAAATTTAAAATTTAGACTTATGTCAAAGACAAGTTATGTGTGATAAGTGAAAATACTTGTCACTAAAGATTTTTTTATAGTTACAAGAAAATATTATTGTCACATAAAAGTACTAGCGACATGATTAAACTTTTATTCTTGTCACTTAAAAGTTTCTTTTAGTTACCAAATAACTATGTGTCACACAAAAGTATTAGTCACAAAGAAGAAATTTATTTCTTGTAACAAAAACTTAAAGTAATTTTAAAAAATTTAAATAAACAAAATATCCTGATTTTCATACTATTTGACATTAATTTTTAAATTTTTTGAGAAATATATTAATATTTAAATTATAATCGAATTTGACCCTACCAAAAATATTCAATGTTAAATATCACAATCCTAAGTCAGGGCTGTAACATGTTTAAATTTGACTTTAAAATATAATCCACCAAATATTCACAATTCTTTTCTCCCCAATTCTCAGTCCCTCCAAATTCTAAAAATCCCTCCCAAATTCTAAATCCCTTCTACCAAATATGACTATGCCCCTCCTCTCCTCTTTCAGTTGTACCCGTGCTTGGAAACCCTAAGCGGAGGCACCACCCCCGCCGCTTATTTCGACTCCTCTCCTTCTCGAGGTCGACGAAATCGTCGTCCCATCATCCCTCCTCACCCTCCCAAAGAAGATCCTCCAGTTCAGTAGTAATTCCTCCATGGTCCCCCGCCTGGCGTCCCTGCCGACAAGTGGTGGTCCGAGTATCTCAACAACGTCGTCCCAACGGTTACGGCATCACCTACCATGGCCCCATCCTCGATGTCATGGGCTTCCTCCAGGTTCATCCAAAATACTGTAATTCCTTTGCCATATTGTCATCTAATTACACCAAATTGTCATCTAATTACAAACTAGTTAAATTTAATTTCTGAGATTTTATCAGTATTAACTTGCCAGTATTTGGTTACAAGAAAGGAAACTTAAAAATAATACAACTTTCACTCATTACACAATATAACAATAAGAGAACACGTTATAGAGGAGACTATTTGCTATGAGGCAACAGATATTATAATATTGAAATTTGATTGACACGTAGGAGCATAATTGTTTATTTTTCATTAGGACAGCCATACAACGCACACTTCTAATTTTAGGTTTACTTGTTTGGACTTTGTTGTTGTTGATGGAAGCATGTAGAGGCCATATGGTGTCTCGAGCAAATAACTATGCAATTAGAGTTTAGTAGAGACACAACATCAATGTCATGTTCTTTAAAATAGAATTTCAAGATAACAAAAACTAAGACGACCAATAATCAACAAGATTACCACATTTGCTAAGCATGCGAGAATAATAAACACTTGCTTTATTATGTTTTCTAGATCCTACTGATGTCCTTACTTAGCAACATTACATATCTCTGTCAACAAGAGGCATCATGCTAACAACACAAGAAACAAAAGCACCATAAGAAGTATGTATTATCATCATGTATCTGTAATAATCTAAGAAAACAAGTGTACAGTTCATAAGAACTATTTCGAGCATATGTCGAAGGTTCATCGTTTCGTATAACATTACCAAGATTGGCAGACGCGGTATCAACAAGAAGTTGCCTGGCAAAAAAAATGGGAAGGGTGCTTATAAGCCTAAGAGATTCAGACAACTATACCACCCCCTGTAGGTTTCACACTAATATTAAGTTTCACACTATTGAAAGGAAATCATGTTTTTTTGACATTTGTGAGCAAACTTTTGATGGCTTTGCACTCGCCACGCTTTATATAGATTATGATGGTAATATTTGTAAATTAATGGACCCACATAATGTATTTTCAGAACCATGGAACTAGAAATCACATGTTCGAGACTCGAGCTGTTTGGTTGTTCCAATATAGAAACATGGCTCATGAAGTCTATGGCTATCCTAACCTGGTATACGTCCTAATGTTTTTGTTTGGTTTTAAAGTGAGTTGTTGTGGTAGATGAGTAACAAATGAGGCAAAACAGAGTCCTCATATATGCCCTATTAGACAATTGGCACTCTAGAAGCATTCTTCTTTGGTATTCCATAACACAAACAATCAATAAAAGTGCAAGATTTGTACGTTCTCCAATGAGCCCTGATAAAATTAACTGAAGATTTTCTAAAAATTCACTTGCATGCAACAAAATGATCTAGGATTAAACTTAAAAACCATGTTCTCTTCTCGGTATCAGCAAAAGCACACCAAATGGATGTATTTGACTATACCCACTCTCCTGAACCACATTAATATATGTGCAATTGCATTGAGATAGGTTTTTAGGACCTATTTCAACGGGATTAACATATGCACAATTGAATTGTTTTTAGGTGTATCCTTTTTTTTAGAAATTACAACAGGGTTTCTAAACTTTCATATATCTACATGTCATTATTATCACACATGTTTTGTAACTGAAAAAACAAGTCTGCCAAGGAACTAATGCACAACTAAACAAGACACTGAAAGCCAGCTATTTGTTGAATTATCCACCTAACATTCTAAAGCTGGGATGATATTAATAGTGGTTAGGAAGCACGGACACTCCAAAATTTGGTTTGGTGTCTATGTCGCACATGTATTGGACACGACATGGCAATTCAAAATACATTAGGACACAACAAAGTATGTGCAGGTATTCATGTCACTGTGTTGTATACTTTCAAGTAGGTAATAGCTATATCTACATGTCATTATTATGGCATCATACCTGTTTTGTTCAATTCTATCAGTTCCACTCATTTATGCTATATTAGAAGTATCATATCTCCTTAGATGTTTCAATTAATGTAAAACTCAAATTTAACATGATCGTAAAACTCCTGGGTTCATATTATCTATGGAGTCCAACCCAAAACTCATCGAGAGTTTCTGTTCTTAACATCAAACCCCAATTTTTTGAGTAAAGTACTTTGTTTATAAAGACTAAGTAGGCACAAATTTTGACTGGGGTTCTCGTTTTAAAATTATTTTTTTACTAAAAAAAAGTTTGGTTCAAGTTAACGTGTTATAACGACTATTGAGGCATATCTAGGTTTTTATCCAATTGAAATTAAGATGCAAACATCAATTAATCAAGAATAGTTTATGAAAAGTTAGTAAAATTTAAGTATTGAAGGATATTGGTTGCTGTGTCTGGTATTTATAAGTGACATGCTCCGCACTAGAGGTGGCTGGTCAATCCCTGAAGTTTGCATCATGTGTGCGAAGGAAATGAGCAAGTGTTCTTCACTAAGCATGCTGTTAGCACCCAAAATCATCAAGGAACAAAGTGCGGGATTTGAAAGAACCCCCGCGGCACCAACCAAGAGTTGTCATCAAACAGTGAACAAACGAAGGATGGTCGTGACCGTAACGAATAGTTGCAACACCTCCTTTACATTTTCAGGTGAGAGTACTAGTAGTACTTGGAGTTCTTAGGCTATCTATGAGAGTAAAATAAAGCAACGGATACGAGAAAATGGTGTGTCCGTATCCCCTGCATGCTGCCTGTACCTGAAAATAGTGTTTAGTTTGCTGATTTTGCCTACCTGTATGTTTCTGATGCACAGGCTCCTGGGGACCCCGAACGAGAAGATCTGGCCAGGAGTGAGCAAGCTGACGAACTGGCATGTGTATCCCGAATGGAGCCCGAAGAGCCTGGCCACTGCTGTTCCCAATCTTGACGCTAACGGCGTTGATCTGCTTACGGTCAGTATACATCAAACTGTTATGTCCTGCAAACAGTGTTCATGTACTTGTGTGTGTGTGTATTCTCAAATGTTTGTTTCCTTTGCTTAATGTTTGCTGTATAGAGGATGTTGGTTAGACCGATTTTGGTGTAGTGTGGAATCAGACTTGTACAACATGCTCTTACTTCTCTTCCGTCTGTATCTTGTGGCCAGGGTGAGTTCTAAGTCAGATTTTCATGTTTGCCTCCATATGTTAAAAAGTACAATTCTTCCATCTGCATCCTTCCGCTCTCATTTTTGGTATGCCCCTTGGCCTACTAAAATATTCTGGTGAGACTCTGGATGATATTCTTATATACTCCAGACATCTTTAGATTTGGAATATGAGGATTGCTTGCTTGGTTGGTCTAAATAGTACTTCCATGGTGCTGCTACATCAATATGGATCAAACTTGAAAAGCTCTATCTACTAGTATTGCCCAACCCTTGATTTATAGCACCAGTTCTGATAGAATTCCACATGTATGAATGAATTTTGTACCAAGTTCTTGGTTTCTGTTATTTTGAAAGTTATTTATGTACTTAATAGTAGAGTGCTATTCTATCGGTCATATTTTAACTGACATACCTTCTTTTAACTAACATACCTTAAGAATTGCCTATCTTCGTATCTTTCTGATAGAGTTTTGTTGTTCTATGATTCTACTTTGATCTAGTATCATTGTTGAATTCAAACATATTATGGTTTCCTTTGTGGACATTCTGAAATGTTAATCAAGAGTTATGTATTAAAAGTTGTGTTGTTCTATCGGTCATGTTTTAACTGACATACCTTAAGAATTGCCAATCTTCATATCTTTCTATAGAGCTTTGTTGTTCTATGGTTCTACCTTGATCAAGTAACATTGTTGAATTCGAACATGTGTATTCCTTTCGGACCTTAATTTCAAAATGTTCATCAAGAGTTCCGTGTTTCTGGTGTTCCTGTATTTGTATTCTGTTAATAAGGATCCCATAAGTAAGGCCTTCTAGTGATTATGAAGTGATGGGTATCCATAGTTCCGGAACAAGAGATCTTTATATGCTCTGTTTAAATAGATGTTCCGAGACACTCATGACACTAGTTTTGAGTTTTTTTTTTGTATAGGGAAGTGAAATGTAAAGGTATCGCATGTACTTTCCTTCCATAAATATGTGCAATTACCAGTTCTGAGTCAAATGTTGCTGTCTCCTTCAGTAGTAGGAATGTATTCTTTGAATCTTCATTTGTTCATGTATGAATTTTAGTAGTTGTTTAACACTATATAATTGTTGTTTTAAAATTGACTTGTAGGTTGATCTTTTGTATTGTCTTTTGCTTGTCATTCATACACTATTAATTGTTTTCAGAAAATTAGTCAAAGAAATACAGCAAATAGAGCTAAGCTTGTGACCAAATATACTTGCGGTATAAGATCTTTTGCTGAAGTAGAGGAGTCAATGGTAAATACATTTGTCCTTTTTGTCAAGTTTTTTAGCATTTCATCTAGTTGTACTTTTAAATATCTTGGTCTTCTGACAGAGAGATCCGATCTCTGGTGAAAAGCCACCACCAGATGAGATTTGGCTTAAACAACATACCAAGAAAAATAAAGAAGGAGAATTACAGTGGTCTGATCCGATATCAAAAGAAGTTCATGTATGTGTACTTATATATATTATCTTGAGATTGTATAGGTGAATTTTTTTTATATGTAAACTTCGAGTTAAACGTTCTGATCATGATTCATGTAGGAAAAGCTTCATGATCTTGTCATTCAACAAGAAGAAGTTGATCCTGAATCTCAACTTACACATGATGAGATGTTGCTTCAAGTTCTTGGTCAGAAGTCTGGTTATTTTCGGGGTAAAGGAGCTGGAATTAGACCACCAACAAAAAGGACAAGATATCTAGATAACATGCAGGAAGAAGTACAAAAGGCTATCGAGTCGGCTAGAGAATCCATGATTGAAAGTGTGAAGGCTGATGTGATGAAGAATTTGTAAGAAGAAATGAGAGAAAATGTTAGTGATGAACTCAGAGTTGAAATTAGGAAAAGTGTGGAAGACGACATCAGGAATGATCTTACGATCCAAATTCAAGGTCAATTTAATGCCATGTTCCAAGCACGAATGGCTGTCTTTTTTGGCTTTTCATCACAGTCTGCAGATATTTCAGTTCCTTCAAATACAAAGCTACAAACTCTGGTAAGTGTTCGAAAACAAGATAACTCATATTTACATTTATCGTAGTAAATGTAAAGACACTTTACTTTTGGCTTTTGAAATAAACTGCAAACATTTGTGTCTTTTTCTCTATTCATGTTGCTTCTATTATAGAAATTCTGGTTTCATTCCTTTCATATTAACTACCACAAGTTTGATCTTACGAAGTATATCAGCAACAATGAGGTAGAAACCTTTCTTTTCCCTTCTTTTTTTGTTTAGGACTTCCACCTCATTGTTGCTGTTATTGAATTTACATTTTCTTCTTCCACTAGTTTATGATCAAGTTTTATCTACATGGTGTATGACATGAATGATCAAGTTTTATTGACACTTTTTTTCTTGTATTCATATACCTTCACAAATTCTAAGCAGTCTCTTTATTAATTTATGCAGGTCATTAAAGATTGATCATCACGAAGACAGGAGCTGCATATGCAATTGATCACCAGTTTATATTTATAGATTATTCTAGGTTTTATGAACCAGCTAGTTTGGATACTCTTTATTTTATAAGTACGACATATTACTTCTCTTTAAATTATATGTACTGAATTTTGAGGAGGAATATAATTACTTTTTGAGGATTGATATAATTACTTTTCATATTGTTCTTGTCTATAATTACTTTAGAGTTAGTCGTCTATATAAAGGCCATTTATAATTTGTGAAGGTTAGTTCTGGTTTACATTAGAAAGTCGATGGGGGGTGTTCCTGGAAGATGGGCACAATCATGCATACCCTCTTCTACAAGAATTGTGTGATATTGTGTTATGTGTTCTTGTGTTTCAATGTATAATGACAATAACAAAAAAGAAATACCCGTGACAATATTGATTTGCCACCAAACATATAAAATGTACACTACGGTGACAATATTTACCTTTACTAAACATACAAGTATACGGTGACAACAATAAAAGTGTTACTGCAAGTGTTTACAATGATGACATATACTTGTCCCTGAACATATATGTTATTGTGACAACAATAGAAGTGTTACTAAAATTGTTTTGTGATATCAAACGTCGTCACAAAAATAATTTTTACTTTTTTTGTCAAAAATATATATATTTATTTTTAATTACAATAAATACTATTTGTGACAATACCATGTGTCACTTATATTATTATTAGTGACGCATTTGTTGTCACGGAAAGTAAAGTATCACTGACAACATATTCTTATCACAGAAGAGAACTTTCTGTGACAACGACTTTTAGTTGTCACTTATTCTTTTAGCTACGGAGGTATATGCTACGAAAGTGAGTCGTCACTGTACTCATTACAGAAGATATTTTGTGGCGAGTTTCATAACTTCTGTGACAACTTTACATGTCACAGAAACCATGTTTTCTTGTTGTGCCACCCGATTAAGATCTTTGTAAATCTTAATAGATGCCTTCAGTTCATCCAATATGTGTTCAAGATAGGCAGCTTGAGCTTCATCACCCTAACTTCGGATAGCACCGATCAGATAAGTAGTTGGGGTTCTAACGGTGATGAAACCAACATTCTCTCTTTCCATTATCCTTTCTACTAAGGGTCCTAAGGAAGTGAAGAAGAGGTTGGTGAAGGAACCAACTATAAATCTGTTGGTAGCCGCTGCACCGGGTGTAGCAACTACTCCTGTGGAAGTTGAAGCAACAGATGCTTGTACAGGTGGACGTTCGGCTTCTTGAACATGAGTTGAAATCTCTCTGGACAAAGGAGCCATGGTGGAGCTAGTTGCCCCTCCTAGATGTTTCTCTGCGAAATCAAATAAACAGCATCAGTTTGCTGTCATTAGCGACTATCAAAAAGGATCAAAAATAAGGGCAAGCTTACTATTGCTGGATCTAGTGACAAGTTTGTCGTCTGTTGACATAGGTTGCATCCTAGCAGAGGTAGCTTCAGAC
Organism: Iris pallida; assembly: GCA_029216955.1. Lineage (NCBI taxonomy): Eukaryota > Viridiplantae > Streptophyta > Magnoliopsida > Asparagales > Iridaceae > Iris > Iris pallida. The sequence goes on along the minus strand of JANAVB010011720.1, from coordinate 57,075 downwards.
ATTACTGCCTGACTACTTCCTGCTTCGGAGCCGCCTGAAAAATGTCGGCTGCTGCTAGCTATCGCTGTTGTTGGCACTATATCAGTACATACTGGAGGAATTGGAGGAGATTGAATTTCTGCATAAATGAAAGTTAAGATGTCAGTCATTTAATCTATAAAAGAAGATTATCAATATCAGCCAATACCTCTTGGATCAGTGACAGTAGCTTCCTCCGGTGCTATGTCAGCATTCTTTTCTTGGGATGCATGAGCATCAACATCCTCTTCCGGATTCAGAGTATCGTCAACAGTCTCTACTGATGTTTCTTCATCATCCGTACCTTCTTCTCGGGCTTCCTCGCTATCACTTGCGGCGACCGGATCTATATCATCATGGAAGCCGAAGTCACAGCCTTCTAGAGCCTCAATCATTAATTTGTCTTCTTCAGCACGAAGTGATCTTGGAGAAGCTGGAAGATGGGCAGTTTTCGGTACAAGTGTAGGAGATCGCAATACGTCGAGAGACGTTTCTGACTCGTTGATTGGAATCAGAGTTGCAGTCGCCTCTCTTGTTTTTGCAGCTTCATCCTCTGTCTCCGCGATCTCCTCTCTTATCTCTACAACCTCGTCCCTCTTCTCTGCACTAGAAGCTTCCTGTCTGGGCTCAGGGACAAGTGTAGGAGACGGCATCATAACTCCGGCGACCGCACTTGTCAGGACCGATGCCAGGATAGGTCTTGGAGGAGTGATTACTTTCTTTCTTTTGAAGACTATTTTCTTTCTGTGTAGAGGTCTCTCCGGGCTCTCTACGTCTATAGCATGTTCTTGTCTTTGAATGGAGGTCGGGGTCGTCGCCTCTTCTCTCTGAATTGACTCAGCCTGTTCTCGAGATTGCGACCGGGTAGTAACCCTTTCCGATGATTCTAAAACAATCTTCTTCTTAGAGACTGGAGAAGAAGGTTCTTCGGCCTTCCTTTTCTTCTCCTTGGCCGGAGATCTTACAACTTTCAGGGAGACGCACAGCGGCTCGTAGACTTCTTCAGGGAAGTTGGCTTCCCTCGAAGCTTCTAATGGTGCATCAGCTGGCTCATGCTCCTCATCATTACCAGGAAGCACCAGAACAGGTGCTCCTTTCTTAAATCGAGTTGCCGTCGCAAAGCTGTCTGCCAGATTGAAGTTTTCAGCAAAAGTGTTTGCTGATGTATAGAAGATCGAGTACGTATACAGCATGCGAGGGCCACGATCATTTTTGGACGAAATTGAGAACGTCGTCCTGGTATCCCGAGCATTGTAATATGTCCAAGTCCGGGCTCCATCAATTAAAAACCCTTTTCCTTGTAGGCATGTGATAGCATTACCTACATGGAACTGGTCAAAACCGAATTGGCGCACAAAACGGCTGGGGAGATAAGGCTTGAGATAGCATTCATCCTCGAACCGGTATGCCAGGTGTGACGGCCGGATTATCCTCAGCCAATCGAAAGCTGTGCGGCCCAAAGGCTGCGTCCTCCCGGAGTCCACAAGATTTGTAGATATATGCTCATAACCGACTGGAGGGGTAACGCAGTAGAAGCTCCATCCTCTACCAAGGTTCATAGCGCGTCGGCAATCTTTTAAAGTGTTATAAATCAACTTACATCCAGAAAATCTTCTTAGAAAGCTGCCGCCCACTGCCCCCATGTCGGGGTTCATTAGTGAAGGATGGAGTAGAAGCAGCCATCCGAACAAGTATGTGTATGGCAGTTCCAGCCAGAGGAAGTGTCCTTTCTCGCCTTTTCCTTTAATCATTGAATCGACGAAGAGGCGAAGGCCGACGTTCACCCTGCATGTCATTGCTGACAGCAGATCCATCCGGTAGCCGAAGACCAGACGGACAGCAGCAAAAAGTACACCACGGTGGAAGCGGTCGACTGTACTGGCCCCAAGGACGACGTATCGTCGGAGCCAGTAAGTGAGGAAACCTGCCAACTGGGCTTCCTTTGACATGGGCCTGTAGCCCATCCTCATGTAGCTTCCAATAACGTCTTCTTCCTTGAAAGGAGGACACTGGAGATCATCCTTGATCTTGATATCCATATCATCGTGTGTCTCCATTAGCCCTATCACTTCGCTGTCGATAAGTGGTCAGAAGTAGTTAGGATGGCAGTTCTCATGCTCTTTGGTCTTCTTCTCGATGATATGGTTGAGGAAAAGATATGGCAGCTATTTGGTGGTATAGCAGGTGCCGGCCGTGCCACTCTTATAGTAGAAAGAACAGATCTTGTAGTGACATAGTAGCTCTTCAAATACAGCCACCATATCAGCGTCCTCTTGGCGGAGTCTGTCCAATTCATCGTTTGTCGGGACAAACTCTTCATAGGGGATATCCCCCACTAGCAAGCTGGAGATGTACTTCATCTCGTGCAAAGCTAACCCGATCTCTTCGCGGGGCGTCATGAAAGTCCCGGTTCTATAGTTATATCTCTCGGCTAATGCGAGGAATAGATGAGGATTGGGGGAAAGCTATAAACAGTGGCATACACTGCTTGGTATAGATCAATCTCCTTAAGCCGCTCTTCAAATTGGACCAATATCCAATTGGCTATACAGATCCATCTCTTATTATCCGAGTTCACGAGGCCTGTCAGCCGCAACTCCTGATCCGGATACCTTCCTTCTACCTTCGCAAACTCATTTGCGAATATTGGAGTTCTCACTGGTAGCAGCAAGGAAGAATCTTCTGGTGGGATACAGCCAGGCTTTAGTCCTCTAAGCAAGGAGCTATGGCGCTCAGAGGAACTGTAGAATATATTCTTGTTGTCAGACTCCTTCTTGACACAGATGTTCCCTGTTCGGGCTTGCTGAAGTGGAGTTATATCCCATTCCATTCTTCTGTGATTGTCACGCCCCAGAACCAGAATACTGGAGAGCGGGGGCAGACATAGCCAGCTACGTATATGAAATGGGATCCATCTCGCTATATGGTCACGGCTGTCTAGATACATGAGGGTTTATCAACAAGCCAGCAGTCTCTTAAGGTCATGAACAAGCCTATTGTCTCAATCACAAGCAAGTAAGTAAAAGTCACAAGATGTATGATCATTAAATATACAATAGTAAGGCGTCCCAAACCTTACATATTCAGTTGATCATAAAGCTAGTCGTTACAAAATGTCAGGACTAGCAAGAGTTTAGTCATACATGATCAACCCTAGGATCTGTCAATCATGTTACAGCCCGTAGGCAGACAGTAAATAAGTACAATCGAGCTAAACAGGTGCTCGTCGGCTAAACGCCTCAAAAGCATATGTTTACAATGAAGTGAGAGATCAAAAATAAACCCACTCGTTGCCAGGGTTCCGTCTAGTGGCCACCATCTGGCTGGAAAGTCGGTAGATCCTCGGGAGCTGCTCCGAAATCTGGCCATACAAAACCAGCTAGGTCAGACCCCAGAAAGAGCAAGTGCCACAAAGGAGGCTTCGCTTAGGAACTAAAACCAGCAATTAACACAATAGAAAGTAATAAATAGTAAAACTGGAGAAAATATAACATCTCGAGGATATACGGTAAGATAACCATGGGACCATTCAGATAACCAGGTTACAATCCTTAAACCAAACAAGGACCGGGATTGTAACCCTTCATCTGAACCAAACTTGGTTTCTCCCATTTATCAGCAGGATAATGTAAGTAAATCAGGATATGTAACAATTTATACAGGATCAAGACTAGACAGATTATTCCCATTCAATCAATCATGGCCACGCAATGAGTACGGCTTGACACTTTAACTAACTAGGGTTATCACAGGCCTAGTTACTAGCAAGATGCAATGAGATTTTTCTACAGCCACAAGCCCTGCAGACCATCCAGGTAACCCGGGTTGAAAGATTAAGGTTGAATTCAGGTGGGTACATCGTGCAGGAAATGCATGTACCCTTAGGTAGCTTGAAGGGTGCAACACATGACAGTGTGTTGGAAATGTGCCCTACTCGACGGCAGGCTACAGATCCCAAGGCGTGCCCAGGTAACGGGATTGCCTGTAGCTGGGAGATCTCTTCATGACTAATGTATTAATCTAGTTATTAACCTTAGTCCATTTTAGTAGGTACTCCTGACCGTGGTACTCAGGAGTCCCATCCTAGACATGATGCAAGACAGGACTGGTTTATTTGTACAAGCACAATCGCCCACGGTATCCAGGTAATTTATACAGGTCATGCCATGTCAGGTAGCCGTCGCAACAGCTGTTCAAGATAATTCATGTCAGGTTATCATGTCCAGTTTACTGGTCAGGAGTGCGCCGCGACGGGCCACTATCAGGTCATGTCAGGTTAGTCATGTCAGGAGTGCACCACTATGTGTCACTGTCATGTCAGGCTCAATTATCATGTCCAAACATAACAAGTAAATTCGTGATTATCAAAGGAAGGGCTTATGCGGCTATAGGAGAGCCATGCGGCTAAGGCATATGCGGCCATGAATGATCTCATGCGGCTGGAAGAGGACAGCCCATGCGGCTGAATAGGGTCAGGCGTATACGGCTAAAAAAGGAAGGGCTTATGCGGTCAAAGGGGTATCAGTCATATGCGGCTCGGAGATCCACTCAGTCATGCGGCTGAAAAAGGCAAGACATATGCGGTCAGGAGGATAGGGAACTCATGCGGCTGGCGGAGGATGGGTCCATGCGGCTGGCTGACCAATCAAGTACATGCGGCCGGGGAGGAGCAACCCATGCGGCTGCGGGGAGCAATGATTATGCGGTCAAGGGAAGCAAACCCATGCGGCTGGGAGACTGCGGTCTATGCGGCTCGCGAGTGTTGAGTTCATGTGGCTCAGGGTTGCTAGAAATCCATGCGGCCAGGAAGGACTGGCCTCAGTCATGCGGCTGAGAAGGAATACTTGTCGCATGAACTTGTCATGCGGTCAAGTCAAGGCAATAGCGCATGCGGTTGGAACTGACTTGCCGCATGAATGTTCATGCGGTCAAGTGCTACCATGCGGCTCGGGACTGTGCTTCTTCTCCAAATTTCCTAGAAGAAGTACACCATAAGCCATGGCTTCCAAGTTGCATAACTCTATCATCCGGAGCCTAAATTCGAACTTCCATAGGTCAAAATGGGGTAGAACGAAATGCTCTACAACATAGAACCATCAAAACTTGGAAATAACAAGATTAAGTAGATCAAAACCCAAGAAATCCGAAAATAATGTAAATATAGATCTACAAGAATCTAGCCATAGAAAGTGAAAATGCCAAGTTCTAAAGTAAGTTAAAATGCTGTAAAGAAGAGAATGGAGCAATAAAATTGGAGTTCCTCCATGAAGCAATTTGTACTTGCCTAGACCTCTCTCTCCTCTCTCTGGAAGGTAAGGAAGTTAATAGTGGAGAAGAAGAGAGTAATGAAGAGATAGAAGGAAGAATGGGTTAATAAATGGGGATGGTGGTGGTAGGTAGGGGTTCACTCCTTGGTCCATGATGAACCAAAAGTAACCCTAACCGAACCAAGCCAACCCGAACCAAGTTGAACCAATCCCAAGAATAAACCAAACCATGAAGAAAAGCCAAGCAAGAAATCATACAATACAAGATAAAATACGTACACGTATTCCAAATACGTAATACGAACCACAGGCATTACAGTGATAGCTTGTAAAAGCATATCGAGATAGAGGAAGGCATCTAGAGATCTCCGGCAGAAGGATTTTCTTTTCGCCCCTCTGGATAAGTCTCTGTTCTATTCGAGGTCTTGGCTGAGAGTTCTTGTCAAAGGCCTCACCAAACAAGAACAACGGCTTCTTATGAGTAACTGTGTCAGCAGTCTGAAGAGGCTGCCCGTTCATCAGACACAGTAAAGTCTCATTGTCCTGTGCAGTCAAGATGGCTTGCCGAGATGACGGTAAGGCATACTGAGGACATATCACATGAGACAGATCTTCCTTGTATTCAGGTTCAGCCAAGGATCCTGCAAAAACCTCATAGTTGGGATCTTCTCTGAGGTTAACTGCATCAAATAAAAAAACAAGGATCAGTACATGAAAAATCAAAAAGTTTCTAAAAAAGATAATCAATTTGTGCAGGTTATCAGATTGCGCCAGCACAGTCAGCTTACGCAAGTTATCATTTTATGCCAGTACAGACAACGTGCGTAAAACGTCAGTTTGCGCTAACATACTTGCGCAAGACATCAGTTTGTGTCACGCCCCAGAACCAGAATACTGGAGAGCGGGGGCAGACATAGCCAGCTACGTATATTGAAATAGAACCCACCTCGATATACGGTCACGGCTGTCTAGATATGTGAGGGTTTTCTACAAGCCAACAGTCTCTTATGGTCATGAACAAACCTAGTGTCTCAATCACAGCAAGTAAGTAAAGTCACAAGATATATGATCATTAAATATACAATAATAAGGCATCCCAAATATCACATATTCAGCTGATCATGAAGCTAGTCGTTACAAAATGTTAGGACTAGCAAGAGTTTAGTCATACATGATCAACCCTAGGATTTGTTAATCATGTTTACAGCCCGTAGGCAGACAATAATTAAAAGTGCATCGAGCTAACAGGTGCTCGTCGGCTAAACGCCTCAAAAGAATAAATTTACAATAGAGTGAGCGAAACAAAATAGAAAACCCACTCGTAGCCCGGGTTCCTTCTAGTCGCCACCATTGGGCTGGAAGCTTGGTAGATCCTCGGGAGCTGCTCCGAAATCTGGCCACACAAAACCAGCTGGGTCAACCCCAGAAAGAGCAAGTGCCACAAGGGGGCCACGAAATAAGAACAAAAGCCAGCAATCAGCACAAGAAAATCTAATATTAAAATTAAAACTTACGAAAACATGGCAGGGTGAAATACTACGAGATAACCATAAAACTATTCCAATAGCCAGGTTACAACCCGTAAACCAAACAAGGACCGGGGTTGTAACCCTTCATCTGAACAGAGCTTGGTTTCCCACCATTTATCGACAAGATAATAATGTAAGTAATCAAGACAGGAAGCAATCTTGCATGGGATCAAGATATGACTAGACTGGTTATACCTCATTCAATCAATCACGGCCAAGCAGATACTACGGCTTATTACTTTAACTAACTAGGGTTATCACAGGCCTAATTACTAACAAGATGCAATGAGATTGTTCCACAGCCACAAGCCCTGCAGACCATCCAGGCTACCCAGGACAAAAGATTAGGGTTGAATTCAGGTGGGTACATCGTCCAGGAGATACATGTACCCTTAGGTGACTTAGAGGGTGCAACACTCGACGGTGCGCTGGAAATGTGCCCTACTCGACGACAGGCTACAAATCCCAAGGGCGCCCAGGTAACGGGATTGCCTGTAGCTGTGTCATCTCTTCATGACTACTGTATTATTCTAGTTATTAACCTTAATCCATTTTAGTAGGTACTCCTGACCGTGGTACTCAGGAGTCCCCTCCTAGACATGATGCAAGACAGGACAAGTGGATTTAACAAGCAAGCAAGAAAGAACCACCCACGGTGTCAAGGCAAGTCAAGTTAAGTTATCAAGATAAATCATGTCAGAGTACTTGTCAGGAGTGCGCCACGACGGGCCACTATCATGTCAGGTTGGTCATGTCAGGAGTGCACCACTACGGGTCACTGTCGTGTTATGCTAGTTCCTTGTCATAGGTGCCATGTACAATAGTCATTTCAAACATATTAAGTAAAATCAAGTTCATGACAAAAAGGCATAAGGATATAAAATGGGCATGAAATATCTAATAAAATATCAAAATACAGGACAATAGAAAAGCCAAGCTTAAAGAAATAAGACCAAAACTCTAAGAGCTAATGGGTTAACAAGGGGGTCAGGGAAGCAGCGTACAAAAAGTCATGCACGCTAAGAGTGCAGCATAGGTGAAAGTCATGCACGCTGAGAGCAGTATACGTGAAAGTCACGCACGCTACAGGGAACAGTGTGTGAAAGTCACGCACGCTACAGGGAGGCAGCATACGTAAAAGTTAAGCACGCTACAGGAAGCAGTGTGTGAAAGTCACGCACGCTCAAGGAAGGCAGCATACGTGAAAGTCACGCACGCTACAGGGAGCAGTGTGTGAAAGTCACGCACGCTCAAGGGAGGCAGCATACGTGAAAGTCATGCACGCTCAAGGGAGGCCGCACACGTGAAAGTCACGCACGCTCAAGGGAGGCAGCATACGTGAAAGTCATGCACGCTCAAGGAGACACGCTTCCAATAGGAATCGTACTCAAGCCTGCGTACGCAGCGCTAAAGAGCGTACGTAGCTCAGTGTGCATAAGCTAAACAGCTCTGCACACTGCTCACTGTCTTCTCCAAATAGCAAGAACACCAACGAAGAACCCAAAGCTTCACAAGTTCATAACTTGGCCATCCGAACTCCAAATCCAGATTTCCAAAGTTTCAACTTGGGTGAAACTGAAGGCTCTTCCACATGGAAATGTCAGAACTCAAAGAAAACCAACCAAAATGGATCAAAACATGTAAAATCCAAAAATAGCAATAACTTAGATCTACATCAACAGAGACTCCAAATCATAAAAACCCAAGAACTAATGTTGATCACCATGTCCTAGTCTAGCAAATGGACTAAGAAAATATGGTTCTCATGTAGTGGCAAGATACACTTGTCTAAGGGTTAGGAGATTTGTGTTGAGGAAGAAGAAGAAGAAGAAAAAAATTAATGGTGGAAGTTATGAGGAGAGAGAGCAGTAGGTGGGGATATAAAGAGGGGGAGTTGCGGTGGGGATGAGGGGTAGCATAAGCTAAGGTGTTCCAACACTTAAAACCGAACCAAACCAAACCATCCCCAAATAAAACCGAGCCATGCCAAAACCCAAAATACTGGAAATACCAAAATTTCACAAGCTGAGAAAAATAAAAATATATGCCAAAATCCAGATACGAGTATAAATACGAGATACGGGAAATACGGGAAATGAGAGTGACAACTCTATCCACCTTAAAAGAATTCCGTTCTCGGAATTTAATCAAGGAGCTAGAGATTGCCACGACAAGCTACACTAAGCACAGACAAGCTACACTAAGCAGTCCAATCACACAATCATACAATGCAAGCAAGGAAGGGAAAATGTAAGGCATAAGAAAGACATTATACCTCACGAGTCAAACATGTAGGGATATCACGATCGGATGTCGTCCTCACGCTCCCACGTTGAATCACCCAGAGAGTAATGACCCCAAGCAACACGAACTAATTTAATAGTCTTGTTCTTGAGTATCTTTTCCCTCTGGTCCAAAATAGACACGGGCCTCTCCTAATACGAAAGGTTGGTACCAACACCCAATTTTGAATGGTCTAGGATGTGGCTCGGGTCCGGAATATACCGTCGTAATTGGGACACATGGAATACATCATGCACCTCACTTAGCGACGGCAGAAGAGCGAGACGATAGGATACATCTCCTACTCGCTCCAGAATATCGAACGGCCCTATATACCTAGGACTAAGCTTTCCCCGCACGCCGAAGCGAATGACGCCGCGGTTAGGCGAGATCCTAAGGAATAAATGGTCGCCGACAGCAAATTCTAAGGGACGCCGATGAGCATCGGTCCAATGGCGCTGGCGGTCCTAGGCAACTCGGAGGTGATCTCTGACCTTCCTGACCACTTCAATCGTCTGGGAAATCAACTCGGGTCCGAGCATCTGCCTCTCTCCGACATCGTCCTATGCTAGCGGGGATCTGCACTTCCTGCCATAGAGAGCCTCGAAGGGTGCCATCTGGATACTGGCCTGATAACTGTTGTTGTACGAAAATTCCACCAGGTGCAGATGATTCTCCCATGAACCGCCGAAGTCAAGGGTACAGGATCTCAACATATCTTCAAGAGTCTGGATTGTGGCTCTGATTGACCATCCATCTGCGGGTGATAAGCTGAGCTGAACTGAAGGCGAGTCCCCAAACTCTTCTACAAGCTGCGCCAAAAGTGTGATATGAATCTTGAATCCCTGTCTGAGGTGATGCTGACTGGCATACCGTGAAGCCTGACGATCTGCCTGAGATACATCTCTGCTAACTATGTCGTCGACTGTCCAACTCTGAATGGGAGAAAGTGTGCCACCTTGGTAAGCCTGTCCACAATTACCCAAATAGCATCTCTGCCGACCGGAGATCTGGGCAATCCGGTCACGAAATCCATGGTTATATGCTCCAATTTCCATTCTGGGATCGGTAAGGGCTGAAGAAGTCCAGCGGGCCTCTGATGTTCAGCTTTAACCTGTTGGCAAACCAAACACCGAGAGACAAATCGGGCTATCTCCCTGTTCATGCTATTCTCCCAAAAATGCTGACGAATATCATGGTACATCTTCGTACCACCCGGATGAATAGAATACTGAGAACTGTGGGCTTCTGCCATGACTTCCTGTCTGATATCTCCACTGGATACACAAAGACGAGTGCCGTGCCGAAGGGTACCATCTTCATGGATACATAACTCTGGCCTTCTTCCTGCTTCACACTCTGCTCTGAGTCGCTGGATCTCGGAATCTGCTGACTGCGCCATCCGGATCCTCTCAACTATGCTGGACTGAACTTGTAGACTGGCCATCAATGCCACACTGGTTGGAAGAACCACTTCAATTCCCATCTTCTGAAGATCTGCCAATAATTCTGGTTGTGCCGTCAGGAGATAAACTCTGGCTCTCCTGCTCAATGCATCTGCTACAACGTTAGCCTTCCCAGGATGATACTGCAAATCCATATCATAGTCCACTAGTAGCTTGAGCCATCTTCTCTGCCGCATATTAAGGTCCTTCTGGGTGAAAACATACTTCAGGCTCTTATGATCAGTAAAGATCTCCACTCTATCTCCGTACAAGTAGTGTCTCCACAACTTCAAAGCAAACACCACCGCTGCCAATTCCAAGTCATGGGTCGGGTAATTCTTCTCATGATCACGAAGTTGGCATGATGCATAAGATATTACCTTCCCATGCTGCATCAAGACACACCCCAATCCTCTGCCTGAAGCGTCGCAATAAACTGTGAATCCTCCGGTCCAATCTGGAAGGGTGAGAATGGGAGCCGTTATCAAACCTCGCTTCAACTTCTCAAATGATTCCTGACACTTTGCTGTCCAAACAAACGGCACATCCTTGCGGGTCAACTGGGTCATCGGCGCTGAAATCCTTACGAAATCTGAAACGAACCGCCGGTAGTAGCCGGCCAATCCAAGGAAGCTGCGAACCTCTGCCACTGAGCTGGGTACCGGCCATGACTCGATAGCCACAATCTTCTGGGGATCCACTTCCACTCCTCCTCGGGTAATGATGTGACCCAAGTATGAAATGCGATCGAGCCAGAACTCGCATTTACTGAACTTGGCGTACAACTGGTGCTCCCTAAGCGTCTGAAGGACGACTCTGAGATGCTGCTCATGCTCTGCTTCACTCTTGCTGTAGACCAGGATGTCATCTAGGAACACGATCATAAATTGGTCCAAGTAAGGCATGAAAATATGATTCATGAGGTCCATGAATACGGCCGGCGCATTGGTCGCTCCAAAGGGCATAACAAGGAACTCCCAATATCCATACCTCGATCCGAACGCCGTCTTCGGGATGTCCTGCTCTCTGACTCTGATCTGGTGGTATCCTGATCGCAAGTCGATCTTCGAGAACACTGAAGCCCCTCTGAGCTGATCAAACAAGTCATCTATCCTCGGAAGAGGGTATCTGTTCTTGATTGTCACCGAATTCAAGGTACGATAATCAACACATAGCCTAGACGTACCATCTTTCTTTTTCACAAGAAGCATCGGGGCTCCCCAAGGTGATCCACTTGGACGGATGAATCCCTTGGTCCTCAGTTCTTCAATCATCTTGTACAAAATCTCTAATTCTAAAGGCGCCATCCTGTAGACTCGCTCTGATACTGGTGCTGTCCCGAGAATCAAGTCTATAGTGAACTCAATCTTCCGCTCTGGCGGCATCCCTGGAAGCTCTTCTGGAAAGACATCTGGAAACTCTTCAACTATCCGGGGTAACTGTACTACTGCTACTGCCATCCGCAATGCTGGAGAGGATGGCTCCACTGCGCCTCTGGAAAACGAAAACTCTGGCTCGCTGGGGATACTAAAGACAACTCTGCCAATATGGCAGTCTATCCTAGCATACTGGTTCCTCAACCAATCCATGCCTAGGACTACATCATTGTCTGCCATAGGAAACTCTATGAATCTAGCGGGGAACTCCCTACCGCTAACTACGATCCGACACGAGAAAAACACTCGATCTACTCCCACAAGACCATTACCAGTAAGTATATTGAGCCTCACTGATAATGACACGGGCTCCAATCCTATCTGTGTCGCGAATCGTGTAGACATGAATGAATGCGATGCACCAGAATCAAATAATACCGAAGCCGAAAAGGAGTTGACGAGAATAGTACCTGCCACTACCTCACCTGGTGCAACTTCTTCTTCCATAGCCATCATCATGGCCTGACCTTGTCCTCTGGTTGCTGGTCCCCTCTGCTGGAAATCTCTCTGCCTATTCTGGGTCTGAGCTTGGGCTTGTGTATACTGCTGGGGGTGTTGTTGCTGGAATGCCTGAGATTGAGGCGGCAAGGGCCTCGAAGACTGATACTGCTGCTGCTGAACTGGTGCTGGGGCCGGTCCTCTCACCGAAGAGCTAGAAGGGTTGGATGCAGATGAACCACCCCTATTCGGGCAAGCCCCAACCCTATGATCTGCTGCTCTACAAGCCAGGCACAATCCCTGTGCCCTGCGACAGTCTGCCACCACATGCCCTGGCTTCCCACAATGAGAACATCCCATCGCGGAAGTCTGCTTCTGCTTCTGCTGCTGCGGGTACGTCGGGGTCGAATGCTGAACCGACGTTACTGAGGCCGCCCGCCTCGGAGTTCCAATGGTCAATCCCCTAGCTGCCGGGGCTGGAGCTGATGATTGGTGTATCTGACTGTGGGACCGCTTCCTGCTTCCGGTTCTATCCACGATCCTCTGGGAGGTGTACTCATGCCTCCTAGCTGCTCTCAAGACTGCATCGAACGTCTGGTGCTCAAACCGCTCAACCGCTAACAAGATCTCCAAATGTAGTCCCTGCTGGAACCGCTGGGCCCTATCAAACTCGGTCGCCACCAAGGTGGGGGCAAACCTACTGAGTCTAGAAAACTCCGATGCATAACTGTCGACCGTTCTGCCTCCTTGCTTCAAGTTGGTAAATCTGGTCTGTAAGTCGTACCGAGCTACAGCATCGAAATACTTCGTCTGGAATCTCTCTCTAAATACTGCCCAAGCAATGGGTGCCACTAATCCCATGGCTTGCGCCGCCTACCAACTGCGAGCCAAGTCCAACAACTGCAGGCGTACCACTGCCACCTTCTCATTCTCGGGTGTCCTAGCTGCTTCCAGAATCACCTCGGTATCCTGAAGCCATGCATCCGCGGCAATCGTATCCTCGGTGCCGTCGAAGAAAGGAGGGTTCAATCGCTTGAAGCTGTTGGCCGCCTGGTTCCCTGGATGTCCGCCTCGGGTCAAAGCATCTTGAAATGTCTGGTGCAGGGCGTCGCTTCGACGATCCTGGGAAGCTATCAAGGTTCTGATGAGGCCTACTAAGGTACCATCATCTGGCTTTGCGGGCTAGACGGGCCGAACTGGTGACTCTCCTCCAGTGGGTATCACTCTGGAGGCGACTCCGGAATGCTGGGCTTGATCTCCGGGTTGCTGCTGGCCCACGGGAGGTGCTCTTCCTCGCTGATCGGCAGGGTCAGGTACAGTGCCGCCGAGGAAGACGACACAGAGAAACAATAAGGAAGGACCAGGACAGATCAACGATACAAGCATGTAATCAGGTCAAGAATTTCAGGGATTTGAAAATACGGGCGGAGATCAAGGGCGAATACTGATTGAGACATCTATGCGGTAAACCCTCACATTTCTTGATTGACAAGACCTGCATGGGCCACCACTTAAACCATGTCACGCCCCAGAACCAGAATACTGGAGAGCGGGGGCAGACATAGCCAGCTACGTATATTGAAATGGAACCCACCGCGATATACAGTCACGGCTGTCTAGATATGTGAGGGTTTTCTACAAGCCAACAGTCTCTTATGGTCATGAACAAACCTAGTGTCTCAATCACAGCAAGTAAGTAAAGTCACAAGATATATGATCATTAAATATACAATAATAAGGCGTCCCAAATATCACATATTCAGCTGATCATGAAGCTAGTCGTTACAAAATGTTAGGACTAGCAAGAGTTTAGTAATACATGATCAACCCTAGGATTTGTTAATCATGTTTACAGCCCATAGGCAGACAATAAGTAAAAGTGCATCGAGCTAACAGGTGCTCGTCGGCTAAACGCCTCAAAAAAATAAATTTACAATAGAGTGAGCGAAACAAAATAGAAAACCCACTCGTAGCCCTGGTTCCTTCTAGTCGCCACCATTGGGCTGGAAGCTTGGTAGATCCTCGGGAGCTGCTCCGAAATCTAGCCACACAAAACCAGCTGGGTCAACCCCAGAAAGAGCAAGTGCCACAAGGGGGCCACGAAATAAGAACAAAAGCCAGCAATCAGCACAAGAAAATCTAATATTAAAATTAAAACTTACGAAAACATGGCAGGGTGATATACGACGAGATAACCATGGAACTATTCCAATAGCCAGGTTACAACCCGTAAACCAAACAAGGACCGGGGTTGTAACCCTTCATCTGAACAGAGCTTGGTTTCCCACCATTTATCGACAAGATAATAATGTAAGTAATCAAGACAGGAAGCAATCTTGCATGGGATCAAGACATGACTAGACTGGTTATACCTCATTTAATCAATCACGGCCAAGCAGATACTACGGCTTACTACTTTAACTAACTAGGGTTATCACAGGCCTAATTATTAACAAGATGCAATGAGATTGTTCCACAGCCACAAGCCCTGCAGACCATCCAGGCTACCCAGGACGAAAGATTAGGGTTGAATTCAGGTGGGTACATCGTCCAGGAGACACATGTACCCTTAGGTGACTTAGAGGGTGCAACACTCGACGGTGCGCTGGAAATGTGCCCTACTCGACGGCAGGCTACAAATCCCAAGAGCGCCCAGGTAACGGGATTGCCTGTAGCTGTGTCATCTCTTCATGACTACTGTGTTATTCTAGTTATTAACCTTAATCCATTTTAGTAGGTACTCCTGACCGTGGTACTCAGGAGTCCCCTCCTAGACATGATGCAAGACAGGACAAGTGGATTTAACAAGCAAGCAAGAAAGAACCACCCACGGTGTCAAGGCAAGTCAAGTTAAGTTATCAAGATAAATCATGTCAGGGTACTTGTCAGGAGTGTGCCACGACGGGCCACTATCATGTCAGGTTGGTCATGTCAGGAGTGCACCACTACGGGTCACTATCGTGTTATGCTAGTTCCTTGTTATACATGCTATGTACAATAGTCATTTCAAACTATCGTGTTATGCTAGTTCCTTGTTAGGACAATAGAAAAGCCAAGCTTAAAGAAATAAGACCAAAACTCCAAGAGCTAATGGGTTAACAAGGGGGTCAGGGAAGCAGCGTACAAAAAGTTACGCACGCTGAGAGAGCAGCATAGGTGAAAGTCACGCACGCTGAGAGCAGTGTACGTGAAAGTCACGCATGCTACAGGGAGGCAGCATACGTGAAAGTCACGCACGCTACAGGGAGCATTGTGTGAAAGACACACACGCTACAGGGAGACAGCATACGTGAAAGTCACGTACGCTACAGGAAGCAGTGTGTGAAAGTCACGTACGCTCAAGGGAGGCAGCATACGTGAAAGTTACGCACGCTACAGGAAGCAGTGTGTGAAAGTCACGCACGCTCAAGGGAGGCAGCATACGTGAAAGTCACGCACGCTCAAGGGAGGCAGCATACGTGAAAGTCATGCACGCTCAAGGGAGGCAGCATACGTGAAAGTCACGCCCGCTCAAGGAGACACGCTTCCAACAGGAAGTGTACTCAAGCCTGCGTACGCAGCGCTAAAGAGCGCGCGTAGCTCAGTGTGCGTAAGCTAAACAACTCTGCACACTGCTCACTGTCTTCTCCAAACAGCAAGAACACCAACGAAGAACCCAAAGCTTCACAAGTTCATAACTTGGCCATCCGAACTCCAAATCCAGATTTCCAAAGTTCCAACTTGGGTGAAACTGACGGCTCTTCCACATGGAAACGTCAGAACTCAAAGAAAACCAACCAAAATGGATCAAAACATGTAAAATCCAAAAATAGTAATAACTTAGATCTACATCAACAGAGACTCCAAATCATAAAAACCCAAGAACTAATGTTGATCACCATGTCCTAGTCTAGCAAATGGACTAAGAAAATATGGTTCTCATGTAGTGGCAAGATGCACTTGCCTAAGGGTTAGGGGAGTTGTGTTGAGGAAGGAGAAGAAGAAGAAGAAAATTAATGGTAGAAGTTATGAGGAGAGAGAGTGGTAGGTGGAGATATAAAGAGGGGGAGTTACGGTGGGGATGAGGGGTAGCATAAGCTAAGGTATTCCAACACTGAAAACCGAACCAAACCAAACCATCCCCAAATAAAACCGAGCCATGCCAAAACCCAAAATACGGGAAATACCGAAATTCTACAAGCTGAGAAAAATAAAAATACATGCCAAAATCCAGATACGAGTATAAATACGAGATACGGGAAATACGAGAAATGAGGGTGACAGTTTGCGCTGGCTCAACTGACTTGCACAAAACGATGGATTGTGCCGAACATTTTGTCAGCGCTTTCCATCCGATTGTGCAAGAGTATAGTTTTTATAAAAATGAAAACTATTATGAATGCAACCGAAACCCTAAACAGGATGGCGCAAATACCATCAATCTCTAAAAAGAGAGAGGTGTGAAGGTCTGAAAACATCAAAACCCTAAAAAGGGTTTCGATCGTGGTTCGTCATTTACCTTGTAATGCTGGATGACCTGTCTTATGTCGAAAAACTCGTGGCACAACACGAGTCGAGGGTTCGGTGGGGGCCTTGCCCTTCTCAGTGGCTGTTCGCTTGGGAGCCATCGCTGTTGTCGGCGGGAAGGAGAAGAAGTAGTCAGAGTAGGAGCGGAGCTTTTGTCTCTTGAACAAGTCGAAAACAAGTAAAGGATGAAAGAAAGAAAAAAAGAAACTATTTATAGTTTTCCAGAAGTGAAACGGCCAACTCCGATTGTGCCACAAAAGTCGGAGCTAATTCCTCCAAACTCGCAGTCAAAGTGCAACTTGCGCAACTTGATTTTAAATTCGAAATTCAAAGTATTTCAAAACTTTGAATATTTTCAAATTTTGAAAACTTTGAAGGGGGTCTTGTAGGTCCTAAAAATCAAGTTACATTTATCAAATAAGCAGAGGAAATTAAATTACGCACTCCTCAAATGGACTGCGTAGGAGGCAAATTGTGCTACAATTCAAATGCGCAAGCTGAACTGCGCTACCTTCCGAGCGCGCTATGCTGACGTAGCAATGCCATTATTACCTGACAAAAATCCGATCTTCTGACAGCTGACAGCCCGATAAACGAGGAGTCCTTTCGTTTCTTGTGCAGCACAGCGCTCGAGGACAGCTGTACAGCCAACGCAGTATGACAGCTCAACTTCAGCGCAGTTTGACCAAGCCCGAGTCTCAGTGCAGTCTGATGCTAGCACTTTTCAAGTGACGCAATCCATCAAGATAACTAACATTTATTATGTGGCTTACATGCCATCAATTGCTCGCCACATGGCAACTGCTTGTACATGACCATGCACATTTCAATCAAACAATGCCACGTGCCTAATACAATTAGCCCACGATCGAGTAAGCGCTAGCGCAGTTCACAGTCTGTGCAGTCTGCCACCAGCACAGTTCATCATGCGCAATCCAGAATAACTACAAATTAGTTATTTCTAGAACTCTATAAATAGAGTTTCAAGTTCTTCATTAAGGACATCACATCATTATTATCATCAGAGATCAGGAGTTCTTGTCCAAGTGCTGCTGCATTCTTCAGAGGTTATCGTCTTCAAAGTTTACATCGTCCAAGGGATAAAGCGATCGTCTTCAGATCGGATTCCTATAGTTGTACTTTTCCAAAATTTAATTGTATTCTTCTTACAAATTTTGTGAAATAAAAGACTTTTGTTTTTGCAAACAATTATGAGACATTCTTCATACGGCTCGGCTATGGGATAGTCCTTCACACGGCTCAGCCAGGATACATCCTTCATGTGGCTCGCCACAGAGTAGCAGTTGAGACACGTGGCAGAAATTGACTAAGTCTCAATAGTTCAGATTTATTGCAACAAACAGATCGTGATCAATCTCAACCTATCCCCAGCTGTCCATTATAAACCGAGTCTCGAGGCACAGTTACAAGGATGTGGCCCAAAATTTGCCACGTGGCTGTACATCCAATTTCTCATGAATTCTTATAAATAGCAAGGTGCTATTCCCTTGCAAAAGGGACACATACGCATAGACAGAGACACACACAGGCAAAGAGAGAGAGCATTTTCTTCACCGGAGCCGAGGTTGCGTTCGATCGTCCAAGGAGTAAGGCAGAGTTGATAACACTTTCCCGAGCCTCTACCGTCACCCCCCAGAATATAAACTAAACAATTGTACTTAGATTGCTTTTCCTAGGTTTTATTCCTAGGCTCACTTTTGTACAAGTGAGTTTGTAATTGTGAGTCAAAGTTCAGTCCTCCTATAAAACTGTTCTGTTCTACGACGATCAATGGCAAACAGAGGATCCAGCAGTCGCTGAGGACTTGTCTATTGTCTAGATTAGATTCTTGACTAGTTTTCCTTTTAGTTATCTTATTTCATATACCTTCAGATATTGATTATTTGTGTTTTTGAACACTCAGATGTTACTCTCTTTTGTGACTCTTGTTGGAGATTACTCCTTTATCTTATCCGTCCATTTACTCTCTTTATTCCATCTTAGATTCTATGATTGAGTTGTACCTTCATATTGTCCTCCTTTAGGAGCGTATTTCATTGTACAGGTATGGTTATATTGTTAGATATTGTGACCTAGGACAGCGTTCTACCGCCGATACTATGGCGTAGGCTGGACGTACCCACTTCTCGTGCCCTTTCACTGGGTGCGGGTCGTGACACATTTTTAGTGGTGGTCCGTACAGGTCGGGTCATAACTAGTACGATTTTGTAGTGGTACTCGAACTAGAGTATCTCCGCATCCTGCTGTAGGATATAGAATATAAGTTAAGGTACTCAATCACATTAGGAAAACTCTTATCAAATTTTTGCTGCTAATTACCTTCTTTTGAAAACAAACTGTCCTGCTTTGATTATATCGCTTCTTTTTCAGTAATTAATTCTTTGGTTGATCTGTCTCCATGATGGTGGAGACACGATCGCAACGCTCTGGCCTAAGGGATACCACTGAGAGGTCTGCCACTTCTCGCCCGACTCAGTAGGACACCGGGACTACAGTACCTCTTATTACTGCTCAGGTGGGAGCGTCTGCAGCTTTTGGGGGTGCTCCTCTACTGGTTTTGAGGACTACCTCAGGGGTTCAGGAGATGCTACCACTACCGCCTTAGGGGACAGTTGATATGGCACAGTTCTTTTCCTTCATGCAGCAGATGATAGAGACTCAGCGACGCCAGGCGGAGGATATGAGATAGGACATTGACAATGCCCATCAGCTAGCCATGGTGGCAGTAGAGAAGGTGATTGCCCAACTATAGGAAGGGCAGATACAGCCATACCGGCCGAAGACTCCGAACATTCAGAACTTTCAGAAGTTGCGGCCGCGAGACTTCAAGGGTACCGAGGGTGTCCTATATGCTGACGACTAGATCGAGCATATAGAGGAGATCTTTCGCCTCGCTGAGATACCAGCTAGGCTTCAGATAGAAGCAGCGGGCAGCCAGATGCAGGACCTTGCCCGCACATGGTACCAGACCGATCCCAGGGTTGGTACAGAGGGGCAGACTTGGGAGGCTTTTAAGAAGCTTTTCAAGGAGAAGTTCTTCCTTGATACAGCACTTGCCACCTTGGAGACGCAGTTCGAGAACCTGGTTCAGGCGAACCAGACAGTAGAGGAGTACGTCGAAGAGTTCTGCTGCCTGGGCAGATTTATGGAGGGCCTTAGCGAGACAGCGAAGGCTAGGAGGTTCAGGAAGGACTTGGTTAAGGAAGTCAAGTCCTTGACCAAGAGCAACAAAAATACTACTTTTGAGGAGATTCTGTCAGGAGCTATGGCAGCGGAGGACGACCTTGAAATGAAGTTGAAGGGAGTTCGTGATTCACATGGAGCTGACGGCAGTGGGGGCCCGGCCAAGAGGCCTCATTATCAGCAGCAGCATCAGCAGAAGCCTTTCCAGCAGAAGCAGATACAGCAGGCACCTAGACAGCAGTAAGTCATCACTTGCACTTTCTGCAAGAAGCCAGAACGTATGGAATGAGTGTAGGAAGAGGTTAGGCAAGTGCCAGCTTTTTGGTTCAGCAGAGCACCAGTTGAGGGACTGTCCTATGTCTGCGGGACGTACAACACAGGGAGCAGGAGCCAAGGCTCCGGTAAGACAGCAGAAGGGACCATTGCAGACCCAACAGCAGAAGTTTATCCAGCACCAGCAACAGACTAGAGGAGGTCAACAGGGACGAGCTTTCGCCATGTCAGCCGAGGATACAGAGGCAGTCGGAGATCTGATAGCAGGTTCTGTTCTTCTCGACTCCTTTCCTGCATTTGCTTTGTTTGATTCGTGGGCTTCCTATAGTTTTGTATCTGTATTATTTGCTGTTAGACATCAGCTTTCTTCTGAATTGTTGCCTAGGACTTGCAAGATCATGACTGGGGGTGGTATCATCCTCGTCCGTGATGTTTACAAGGATCGAAAAGTAGTTTTGGGAGGCCGAGAACTGGATGTGAGTTTGTTCGTAATGCCATTACCGAACTACGACATTGTACTCAGTATGGATTGGTTGAGCAGGTACCATGCCAATATAGATTATCGCGATGGTAGAGTTCTTTTCAGAGTGCCAGGAGAGCCAGAGTTTGAGTTCACCAGACGGGAGGCAGAGCAGAACAGTAGAGTTTTCTGCAAAGTTTTAGTAGAGGAGTAGAGCGTGCCACATCCATTGATAGCTGAGTTCATGGATGTATTTCTGGAGGAGTTGCCAGGGTTACCTTCGGACAGAGATGTGGAGTTCTCTATAGATTTGGTGCCCGGCATAGAGCTGATATCTCAGTACGTCTATAGAGTTAACAACAGCGAGCTAGAGGAGTTGAAGAAGCAGGTGGATGAGTTGCAGGACAAAGGCTTCATCCGATCGAGTTCTTTACTATGGGATCCACCAGTACTCTTTCTGCCGAAGAAAGATGGGTCGGTACGGATGTGTATCGACTATAGGGCTCTCAACAGCCTCATGATCAAGAACAAGTGCCCGCTGTCGAGGATCGATGATCTGTTCGATCAGTTGAACGGAGCGAAGGTATTCTCCAAAAATGATCTGAGGTTAGGTTACCATCAAGTGAAGGTGAAGAAGGAGGGCATTTCGAAGACAGCATTCGGGATACGGTATAGCCAGTTTGAGTTCATAGTGATGCCGTTTGGGTTAACTAACGCCCCGACGGTGTTCATGAACTTGATGAACAAGGTGTTGCACCAGTACTTAGACAAGTTCGTGGTAGTGTTTATCGACGACATCTTGGTGTATTCGAAAACCCTAGAGGAGCATGAGGAGCACTTGAGAGTAGTTCTGGAGACTCTCAGAAAGGAGCAGCTTCATGGCAAGCTCTCGATGTGTGAGTTCTTCCTGGATCGAGTTGATTTTCTAGGTCATATTATAACCGGAGATGGGATCTCAGTTGACCCGAAGAAGATTAGAGCAGTTGAGGCATGGACAGCATCGAGTTCAGTTGCAGAGATCAGAAGCTTTCTGGGATTGGCAGGCTACTACAGAAGGTTCGTTCAGGATTTCTTCCGGGTTGCAAAGCCATTGACTAGGTTGACCCGGAAGGACGCAGAGTTTATCTGGTCAGAGAAATGTCAGGTTGCTTTTGATGAGTTGAAGAAGCGACTGACGACAGCCCCAATTCTGATATTGCCACCAGGATAAGGCGGGTTCACAATTTATATTGTTGCTTTAGGAAAGGGTCTGGGTTGTGTCTTGCAGCAGCATGGAAAGGTGATTGTCTATACATCCAGGCAATTACGTCCGCATGAGAAGAACTACCCTACCCATCATTTGGAGTTGGCGGCAGTTATCTTTGCTCTTAAGTTGTGGAAGCACTATCTATACGGAGAGCGTATGGAGATCTTCACAGACCACAAAAGTTTGAAGTATGTGTTTACACAGAAGGATCTCAATATGAGGCAGCACAGATGGTTGAAGTTGATGAAAGACTTCGACATTTCCTTGCAGTATCACCCAGGGAAGGCCAACGTAGTTGGCGATGCCTTGAGTAGGTATCCGATGGCTATGTGTTTGACGATGGATCGTCACTTGTTATTAGATTTGGAGAGCCTGGGGATCGAGGTGGTTGTGCCAGGAGTTCAGATGCAGATCTAGGTCCTTCAGATTCAATCGGACTTGATGCAGAGGATCAAGTCGACTCAGTTCGAGGATGTTGCTCTGCAGTGTATCCAAGAGCAGGTTCTAGTAGGATTGGTATATGATGAGTTTATTCATACAGAGGATGGTACATTGAGGCACGGTTCCAGACTGTGTGTGCCTAGCGGAGAGCTTCAGAAGCAGGTTATGCAGGAGGCCCATTATTCTCAGTACTCTATGCATCTAAGTGCCAACAAGATGTATAGGGATCTGAAGGAGCATATATGGTGGTATGGGATGAAGAGGTAGGTAGCTCGCTTCGTAGCCAGATGCTTGGTCTGTCAGCAAGTTAAGGCAGATAGGCAGAGGCCAGGAGGACTGTTACAGCCATTGTCCATTTCGAAGTAGAAGTGGAAGCACATCACGATAGACTTTGTTTCAGGATTGCCACGTACACCGGGAGAAAAAGACGCGATTTGGGTCATCGTAGAAAGGTTGACCAAATCGGCCTATTTCTTGCCATTTAAAGTGGGTACGTCTACTGAGAGGCTAGCAGAGATGTATATACGGCAGATTGTCAGGATATGGAGTTTCGGTGAGCGTTGTCTCGGATCGGGATAGTCATTTTACTTCCTATTTCTGGCGGAGTGTGCAGACTAGTTTGGGCACTCAACTCAAGTTCAGTACTGCATACCACCCTCAGATGGACGGATAGTCAGAGAGGACTATCCAGACACTCAAGGACATGCTACGGACTTGTGTCTTAGATTTTGGAGGATCCTGGAAGGATTACCTGTACTTAGTAGAGTTTGCATACAATAACAGTTTTTAGGCCGGTATTGAGATGTCACCATTCGAGGTACTGTACGGGCATAGATGTCGTACTCCCTTATCTTGGGATGACGTTGGAGAGCGAGCTTTATTGGGACCTAAGATGGTTGTTGACACAGCCGAGAAGGTGAAGCTCATCAGAGATCAACTTCGCAAGGCGCAGGACAGACAGCGACATTGGACCGATAGCCACCGAAGACCTTTACAGGTTGAGGTACAGTTTAGACTTAGGATTAGGATTTTGTTTGTTTTGTGATTTTTGTTTGATCATGTGATTGTTATAGTTAAGTTTGAGACCATGTTTGTGCTAGGTTGGAGATCTGGTGTTCCTGATGATATCTCCGACGCGTGGTACTATTCGATTTGGTGGAGGTAGAAAGTTTAGTCCGCGCTTTATCGGACTTTTTGTTATCAGCGGAAGAGTCGGTGACATGTCATACAAACCGGACTTGCCCCTGCATTAGAGGGAGTCCATAATGTATTTCACGTGTCGCAGTTGAGACGGTATATGGCAGATCCCAGCCATGTACTGAATCATTCCGAGATCAAGGTGGGCCCTACTCTTAGTTATCCAGAATAGCCTGTGGAGATTTTAGATCGACGAAAGAAGGTGCTGAGGACTCAGACGATACCCTTGGTTCGCGTAGCTTGGAGACATCACTCTCCAGGTGAGTCTACCTAGGAGAAGGAGGATGAGATGCGCGAGAAATACCCTTATCTTTTTCAGTCTTGAGGTATGATTTCTTTATCCTTCTCATCTATTCAGTTTTAGCATGTGTCACACTCATATTTCTAATTAAGGGTATTTTAGTCATTATGTGCTAATTTGAATTTTTCTTAGTTTTATTAATTAAATTGATTGGTGTGTGGCTTTGATTGGTGTTTTGGTAGTAGAAGGTGGTATAACCTTAGTCAACCTTGATTAGAAGCCTAATAATGTAATTAGAGATTTAATTGGCTTTTATTTTTTATTTAGAATTATTGTCCATTTTAGGGATTATTTAATTCATTTTTAAGTCATTTTTATATAAAGCCTTTAAGCCTTTTTGTCAATGGGCCTTTAAAGTAACTTGAGGACTGCTGGCCCACGACCAAACCCTAAACCTAACCCTAATACCCCCTTGGCCGGCCAAACACAGTAGCCCCCCTTTTTTATTGTGAGAAACATAGGAGTCGTCACAAGTTCAAACCCTAGTTTTTCCTTTTCTTCCAAAGGCCCCATTTTCTCGTTTCTCATCCA
>JANAVB010011720.1:0-27500 GCA_029216955.1 Iris pallida | reverse complement strand
GTTATTGTTAGTTAGAGATGACATATGTTAGTTGTGTTAGATTTATAAGTTAGAATAGATGGTTAGAAGTTATATGTTAGAGTTGGTTAGTATCTTATGTTAGAGGTATATGTTAGGATATAGATGAGTGAGTATCCTAAGATACAAATCAGTATCTTAGAGGGTAAAAGTAGGATTTTGGGGTAAAGTCTAAGAAAGGGTTTTGATTGTTAAGATGGAATTAGAAATAGGTTGTCTTGGTAGGTAATGACTAGATGAGGGTAGTTTAGGCTAGTCTTGACCCCCGTTGACCAAGAGTTGACTTTTTGACCGAAAGTCAACTTCAAGTCAACACTTGACTTAGAATTGACCAAAACCAAATCAGAGTTGACCAGTTGACTGAAAATCAACTGTTAGTCAACATTTGACTTATTTGACCTAGGGTTGACCTAGGGTTGACCCAGGGTTGACTCAGTGTTGACCAGAGTTGACCAGAGTTGACTTTTTGACCAAAAGTCAACTATAAGTCAACTTTTGACCCAGATTGACCTAGTTTGACTTGGATTGACTTTTTGTGACTTTGTTTGACCTTGGTTATCCTAGTGTGACCCAGTTTGGCTCAGTATAACCTAGTGTGACCTAGTTTAGCTCGGTGTGACTTGGTTTGACCTAGTTTTTGACTTAGACTTCCATATCATGACTAGATTAGCTTTCCTTTCATTATTAAACCATATTTTGACTTGTAGTATCTCATCTTAAGGTCTGTGATTACTCTGAACGTTTGTTCACCTTATCAGCTTAGGACTGCAGGCGAGTACATTCACTGATAGTTTTTATTGTCATGATATCTATTATATCCGATTCAGTTGTAGTATCTTACATGATTCCCGACACGACGGTTCACGGACTAGTATACGTTGGATCCTGTCATGAGATGTTATTTCCAAATTTTCCTTGGTATGTTGGTATGTGATATCCATGTTCATATACTTATATAGACATCGATTTGGGAGTGGACTGATCACCTGCTTTCGAATCCGTATCATGATGTGCCATGTTCGGATCCATGATACTATTCGGGGATAGAGGAATTATTAGGGGTTATGTGATCAAAGCCTCCCTGTCACTATTTTTCTAGGGCCACCCTTACCTCACGTAGGGTGTAACAGATACCCCATGCCAGGTTCTCCAGGTTGGCCGGCATGACTCTCCGTTGAGGTTACCGTGGATTGCCGGGCCAAGTGGATAACCCCACCATGACTCCCTAGTCGATCACATATCGTTCTAATAATTCAAATCACATTTTATATTTATTGTCGTATCTTATATTCCAGTTCAGCTTTACTTTCTGTACTTCTCACCATGCTATGATTCTATTACTCACATGCTCTACCTGCTTTTATACAGTACCATGATTTGAGACTAAGTTCTGTTTGAAAGAAGGGTTACAATCCCGGTCCTTGTTTGGTTTAAGGATTGTAACTCGGCTTTCAAATGGTTCCCAAGTCGCCTATATCTTTGTCTTATATTTCATTATACTGTCTCTTATAGTATTTGTCAATTCATATGGAACTGCTGTTGGTGTTTGTACTTGCTCATTTTTCTGACAGGATACCGTTGACATATTACAGATGATTCTGAGGCAGATTGCCCGACCTATTATGGGGTCGAGTCTGATGGAGTATACCCGGGCTGTGGTTTGTTAGTAGAGCCACTAGACTTTGCTCACCCTGAGTAGTGTAGCTTAGTTAGGTTTACCTGGCCAACGAGCCAGCTAGTACTTTTTAGACTATAGTAGTTTTTTATATTATGTGATTCTCTGGGTTGTTTGTGTATAGCTCTATACTTGTGTGGATCTTGGACTTATTTCCTGTTCTCATCATTCGTATTTTCCTTTCCATACTATCTACCTTAGTTTTACATTTGTGATTGAGACTGTATTGCTATGTCACCTCCATTCGGAGTGTATATATTGTACAGGTACATTTATCTGTTTAGTTGTAGTATTTATAGATGACCTAGACAGCGTTCTACCGTCGATGCTGTGACGTAGGCTGGACGTAACCACGTACTCGTGCCCCTAATCAGGGTGCGGGTCGTGACACACAGCGCTACCATATTTCGGCCCACCGCCCCCTCCTCCCGCCATCTTTGCCAACGCGCCGACCCCATTCTCGGCCGCGGCCCCATCCCCCGTCCCCCTCTTCCTGAGGCGGCCCTTCGAGTCCCTGGCAGAGTCCGCCTCGGTCCCTCCTCCTCCCCCGACTTTCGGCGTCCCTGCGGCGGCTTCCCTCTCGTCCCCCGCCGCCAGGGCCTATCCCTGCCCGTGGTGCACCCTCCCTCCCGACATTCACGCTGTCTTCCCGGCCCCCTTCGTTTGTCCGGTGCCCCCGCCGCGACCTCCTGGTCCTCCGGCTCCCCCGTCTAGCTCCGGTGGCGAGCTGCCCTCCCTCTCCTCGTCGCCTTCCAACGGTTCGTGACCCCTCCCCCGCCGTGTCTTCCCCCTCCGCCTCCACCGGCGGGGCAGTGCCCCTCTTCTCCGGAGCCCCCCTCGCCGGAGTCCCCAGCTCGTTCCCCATCCCCCCGCCCCTACTCTGGCTCGCGATGGGAGTCCCGAAGCTCCGACAGTGAGCTGTCCGCGCCCTCCTCCAGCCGCCTGCAGGACCCTCTTAGGTCGGTCGGCCCTTCTTCCTGCCCCGCTCTTCCCTGGAGTGCCCTAGCAGCAGCCGGACCTCTCCCCCCACCCCTCTCCTCTCAGGCAGTCCCTCGCAGTGGCCCCCCTCCGTCTCCGTGGCCCCTTCCCCTCCCTTGCGTCGAGGCGTGCCCTCGTCGCAACCACTCGCGGCTGTGCCCCTCCCCGTGGTCGTGCCCCTTCGAGTCCCCCTCGCCGTAGCCCCTCCCCTCCAGCACGCCGTGGCCCCCCTTCCATTCCGGCTCGCCGTGCCCCCCCAAGCGACGAAGCTCCTCGGGTTCCTCCCCTCCCCTACGCTGCGGGCTTCCTCCCCTCGGGTAGAGCATCGCATTGGGCTGCGCGCCCCTCGTGCAGCGCGTCTCCCTCGGCCCCCCTCCCTCTCTTTCGGGTCCCGCTCTCGAGACCCGCTCGGGTCCCGGGCCATTCTACTGTTTGCTGTTTGGTTTTTAATTTTCGTATGTTCTTTTTGCCGCCCAGTTCGGGCTTGCCCCACTTGTGGGCCTGTACTGGTCCCTGTGAGCTTTTTCCATAAATGAATATATATATATGGAAGCGGATCAAAACCCCCCTTAGAAAACCCCCTAAAAACCCCCTCACTCTCAGCCGTCCATTTAATGTTAATATTAATGTTAATATTAATTTCAATGTTAATATTAATGTTAATATTCATGTAAATATTAACATTAAATACTAAACTTAACATTAAAATTAATATTAACATTATCATTAATATTAACATTAACATTAACATTAATATAAAAATAAAAAAATTAATAAATTAATATTAACATTAACATTAATATTAACATGAATATTAACATTAATATTAACATTAACATTAATATTAACATTAACATTAATATTAACATTAATATGGACGGCTGAGAGTGAGGGGGTTTTTAGGGGATTTTCTAAGGGGGGCTTTTGATCCGCTCCCTATATATATATATATATATATATATATATATATATATATATATATATATATATATATATATATATATATATTATATATATATATATATATATATATATATATATATATATATTTATATTTATATATATATATATATTTATTTATTTATATATGGGGGTTTTAGGGGATTTTCTATATATATTTTTTGAGGGAACCAACCATTTTATTCAATAAAGCCGGCAATGCCGGACCATTACAAGTATACCATAAAGCGCAAAATGCCGAAGCCTATACACGTATACTGACAAAAAAAGAGGAGAACAGAAACAAAATGGCTAAGCCAAGGAATGGAGAGAGTTCTAGAAAGCCTCCTGGCCATGCCTACAGAGGTGTCTCCGTTTGTGGCTCTGACGAATGGTCTCCCAAATAAGTTGGTCCGCGTTGTACTATTGGCCTTCGTATCTCGCCTTGTTCTGGTTCATTCAGATAACCCATGTGGCTGCCGCAGCGACGATCTGGTGGCTATGGGATGCTGTCCATGAGATGGTGAAAGTTGTTTCCTCTATGAGGTAATACGCAGCGCTAGGAAAGAGCTCTCCAGACCTTGATCGGTAGGTCCTCCTGACTGAGGATGTGGTTGGCTGTTTCCGATTGTCGGTCAGAGCAACATGTGCACGCAGAGGCGAGGCTGAACCAATAGCGTTGAGGTTGTCGTCAGTGGGGAGGATATTACGAAGGGCTCTCCAGATGAGGAAAGACCACTTCTTGGGGATGCACGTCTGCCAGAACGAGGCAATAGTAGGGTATGGGACCGCGTTGCCAAGGATGACTCTTCTGGCTGACTTAACCGAGAAAGCGCCAGCACCGTCGGGCGACCACACGAGCTTATCTGTATCCGGTCCAATCCTCAAACTGCTATGACGAATGTGATCTGTCGCTTCTGGTCTAGCCCAAGACCTGACATTACTCCAGTTCTAGGAGTTATTAGGAGGGTCCTATAGGTCCTTGATTTTGCTGTTTCTGAGAGCCGCCGGAGTGGGTGTAAGCAAGAAGTCGCCAATCCAGCGCTCCAAGAATGGTGATGCATCCCTGATGCCCACCTTAAGGCAAATCGCTGGTTCGACAATGGTTCATTCGTGGAGGATGCGACGCCAGGCCGTGGATGATCTGCTGTTAGTGGTGGCCATAGATGGATGGATAGGCTTAAAGTATCTAGCCTTCATGAACCTGGACCAAAGGTTCTTACTAGTGCGAACGTCCACCACAATTTTATCAAGAAGACGTTAACAATGTAGAAAAATTTGGTAAAACCCAGACCCCCTCTCTAGTAGGACGAGCCATGGTGTCCCAACTGGCCCAATGGTGCTTTTCGTGGCCGCCTCAGAAAAAATTGCTGAAGATGCTCTCGATGTAGGATAGGACTTTCTTGGGGGAGAGCACGCTGCCAGGGTGTAGATGGAAATGGAGGTGAGGACATGATTGATGAGGATAATCTTACCACCAGGGGATAGGGTGGCATTGTGCCAGCCCTCGAGCTTTTCCCTGATGCGATTGGTCAGGTTCTCGAAAATCCCGGCGTTGGATTTTCTATACACTAGGGGGCACCCAAGGTAGAAGAATGGAGGGTGCTTGATGGAGAATAATATGGTTGTTGATATGCTAGCCACTTGCGCTCTCTTGATATTATGGTGGGTGTAGATGACACTCTTGTCAAGGTTGATCTTCTGTCCTGAGCACCTTTCATAGATCTGGAGCGTATTGTGGACGACTTCCACCGTTCCTGCATCTTCGGATGAGAATATAAGAATATTGTCAGCGAAGGCCATGTAGGTGATGATTGGGCAGACGCTGGCCGTATGGTAGTACTGGAAGTTAGGGGGTGCTCATCATTTTATTAAGGTTTCTGCTCAATGCATCCGCTGTAATGATGAAGATGGTGGAGGATAGCGGATCCCCTTGCCTAACCCTAGAAGTGGATTTGAAGTATCCGTCCGCTTGGCCGCTAATAACCGTGGAGAACCACGAGTTGTTGATCGATCTCCATACTACGTTGGTCCAGGTTTCAGAGAAGCCGAAGGCTCTGAAGACCCAGATCATAAATTGCCAATCTAGTCTGTCGTAAGCTTTCTCCATGTCTAATTTGATAGCAATGTTGCCCTCTCTTGCTGGGAATTTTATGCAGGTGACTAACTCTTGATCCAGCATGATGTTGTCTTAGATATTTCTCCCTCGAACAAAGCCATTCTGCTCCTCCGAGATGATCTTAGGGAGAAGGCCTGCCATGCGGGAGACGATAATCTTAGATATTATCTTATTGGTAAAGGTACAGAGACTGATAGGGCGAAAAGTCACGAAATGTCTCAGGGTTATCTTTCTTTGGGATGAGGATAAGGTTGGTGCTCGATATGGCTCTGGGATAGGTGGGCCCTTGGAGGAAGGCGGAGGCCGCATTGTGGATGGCAGTCTTGATGATGCACCAGCAAGTGCGAAAAAAAACTTCTGAAAATTCGTCTGGTCCTGGGGCGCTGTGCTCGTCGAGGGCCCATACTGCTGCTTTCAGTTCTTCCTCTGAGGAGGCTGTTCGAGCCGTAAATTGTCTGTATCGCTGATAAGTTGGGAGACCCCGTCCAGGAAGGTGTTGTCTTTAATAACCATTTCCATGGAAAAAAGTTTGGAGTAGAACTTCACGGCCTCCTCTTGGATACCCTTTTGGTCGGTGATGCTGGTGCCGTTGTCTGTGGCAATCTGATAGAGAGTGAGTTTTTGTCTTCGCCAGTTGACGCAGGCGTGGAAGAAACTGGAGTTGTTGTCCCCCTTGCTGTCCCTATTTGATCCTGGCTTTCTACTACCAAAAATCGGTCTCAATCTTAGCCTAAATTTGAGGATGGCTTTGGTGAGATTCAGCGCCTTCCTTGTGTCCGGTGAACAGTCGGCCATATATTTTGCTTCAGCACGAGTCATGTCGTCTTCCAGCCTCACGAATGGCTTGGAAGATATCCCCGTAGGCATTGCTTGCTCCAAGCTGTCAAAGCTTTCCTCGTGGCCTTGAGCTTGATGGCCACGCGGTTAAGGGGATCGATGGAGTCTGTGCTGTTCAACGCTTCCGTTACAACCCCTAAGAATTGGGGGTGCTCGCTCCAGAAGTCCAGGAAGCGGATGCTCTTTCTGGAGTGGTTTGAATTTCTGGTGATTCCAACCAGCAGGGGGCGTGGTCGGATTCAGTAGTGTTAAGGTGAAAAAGCTTGGAGGTAGTCCCCGTGTTAAGCCAGTGGGCGTTCGTTAACGTCCTATCAAGGCAGAAGAATTGCCGACGGTCGCCTTCCTGTATGTTGCACCAGGTGAATGTGTTACCGGTGAACGGAAGGGAGGAGATGTGGGAGTTGAAGATGAAGTTGCTGAAGTCTTGCATGGCGGAGAGGAATGGAGGGCGGCATCCAATCTTCTCGTCTCTATAACTGATGGCGTTAAATCTCTGATGCAGAGCCATAGGAGGTTGCGGTTGTGGTGGTAGGTGTCCATGAGATCGTGCCATAGGTGTCTGCATTCGGCAATGTCATAACTGCCGTGAACCGCAGAAATGATGGCACGTTTGGGGATTAAGGGATATTCCATCCAGCAAGACAGGGCTTGACTGGTGTCGTACATGACACCAATTTTGACGACATTGGAGCAGAGAATCCAGATATCGTGTCTGCCGGCAATGGCCGAATGAAAGCCTAATTGTAGTTGAATGAATTTGAGTCTCTTGTAAGAGATTTTAGTTTCGATGATGATCAGGATGTCGATCTTGTGGGTTTTCTTAAGACTGGTGATTCTCCTCATCGTAGGTTTGTTCGCCAGGCCGCGGATATTCCAGGAGTGGATATTCAGCATTAATGGGGCTTTGGGAGGTGTTGGTTGGACCGCTTCGTAGTGGACCTAGTGTGGCATGGACGAGGATTTGGCTGGTCCCTTTTTTGTCCGCTGTTTTGTTGGGGATGGAGGGTTCCCCCGTCTTCTTCGGGGTGTGCTGAGGGAGGAGCCTTCGGGGCATTTAGGGGGTGCGGTCGTTTCTCCTGATGAATCGAGGTCGGGTCGCTCTGGAGGGGATGAGGAGGGAGTCGTCTGAAATGCTAATCCAATCCCCTTCCGCTTGGAGAGGGAATCCCGCGGCTATGACCTGAAGACCTCTAATGGCCTACTCTGGCCGTAGGATGACTAGAGCATCGACGGTGGAGTTGCCGAGCAGAGAATACAGGTCAACAGCTATCGAAAGTGCTAGGAAGGACTCTTCCGACTCCTCGGGGAGAGGGACGCTGAGGTCCTCGGAGGCCAGTTCCGGTGTCCTGGTCGGGGTCAGCATGGCAGATCAGATCATGGAAGGAGTCTATAGCTTCTGACGCGAGGGCGTTGAATTGATTGGACAGTGAGAGGTTAGGGGGTTGGTAGGGGATCACTGCTTTTTCTGTTGTATTGCCTCTGTTGGATTTGCCTTCGCTTGAGTTGAATCTGGTGTGGGAGTTCGGAAGAGGAAGCAGGGGTGATTGGACCAGTTTGTGACGCTAGTTCTCTATGGGATTGGGATCGGCCCTCTCCGGTTTCTTTCTCAGCTCTGGGTGAAGACGGAGGCAGTGCTTCGATAGGTGAACACGTAAATGGCAGTGGGTGCAGTAGATGACATGGTTATCGTAGATGATTTGCTGAGTGTGAGTTTTGTTGCCAAGTTCAATGAGGATATGGCTAGGGGGTCTGATGTGAGGTCGCATTCCACACATATTTTGGCGTAGTGAGCTTTTGTCAGGTTGCTAGTCTCTTCGGCGGTGGCCACACAAGTCCCGAAGGAGTTGGCTATACGCTTGAGGGCCACCGGAATGAAGCAAATGGGGGGAGATTGGGTAAGGTGACCCAGACGGCAACCGTCGGGGAGTCCTCCTTGGTGTTAAAGTACAGTGACCACTTGATAATCTTCATCTGGTGGGAGTCTACCCGCCCGGTGCCTGTGGACCACACCGTCCTGTGGTCCCTATCGGAAGATAGGTGTAGAAGTATATGCCTCGGGTCGTGGGAGTCTACCCTGGACTCCGTCGTTAATCGCCAACTAGCTATAACCTCTGTCACCCTGGTAGCCTGCTGAGAATTTGAGGACGAAGGAGTAGGAGAAAGTGGTTGCCAGAGGCGAAAGTTCCTGGACAGTGAACGGCATAGTCGGCGTGGGAGATGCCTGCGAGTACGCAACATCGGGAAGAGGAACGTCCGGGAACAGGAGTCCTGGCTTGGGAGCCCTGTCAGGACGAAGGATGTCGACAATAGAAGTAGGTGGGCGGTGAGATGTGGCAGGGGCTGGGAGTGCCGGACGTGGAGTTGCGCCAGAAGGCACAGAGCCCGGGAGAGCGAGCCTCTCGCCTATGGAGGGGTGGGGCTGATCCCTCGTGCTCGCCAGACCCGAAGGGTAGGTCAGAGGGGGCGGGGGATAGGTAGGGCCAGAAGAAGTGCCCAGCAGACCTGCCACGTCGGATAGTAACATGACATCTACCGGCGAAGAAGGAGAGAAAGTAAGGGGGAGACCCACTTCCGGTGCATATTGTGGGTGGGAGGGGTGGGGAGGGCTGCGCCCGGTGGGACAGGAGGCACTGGAGGTGATAAGAGACTTGCGCCCAACGGGGCCACACTAGTGTCACCAGCCAGCGAAGACGGTAGGAGAAGAGGGGGACAAGAGGGGTGGTGTGCGCCCTCACTTGGCACAAACGAAGAGGAGGGTTGATGATGGGTTGCGCCAACAGGTGGCACAGGGGGAGAAGCCCACACAGCAGCGCACGCATAGGCTGGAAAAATGGTGGGGCCCACGGCGGGGTGTGTGGGATCCGGCTGGGGTGCACCCCCACGTGCGTAGGAAATTGTGCCCAAACGAGCTGACGCATCCGCACCATAAGGTGCGCTGCACCCACACCTGGCCACATGGCCAGGAGGCAAGAAAGCGTGGATTGTGCGACCCCCCTAGGGGAGCTCTGGGTCTGAGTGAACGTGGTCTCCACCGGGAAAACCCCTGCAATAAGTCGACCCACACCTGGCCACGAGGCCGGGGGGCAAAATAACGTTGACTGCGCCGGAGGGCTCCACGCCTCCCCCGTCGTTGATTGCGCCTGGGGCCTGTACGCCCCCCCATGGGAGCTCGGGGGCCGGGGGCACGTAGCCACCATCGGTCGAACCCCCGCTCAAATTCAAAAAATGAAGGAAGGGAGGGAGGGAGAACGGCACGAAGGTCGAGGAGGGGGGGTCCTCCGGGCCAGTAGCTCATGGGCTCCGCCGAGCCGGCTACTCCGAAGGAAAGACGCCGGGCCGACAGCTAAGTCCGGAGGGTCTGGGGTGGGAAGGTGATGGTCGGCGGGGGGACCGACCAGGACGGGGCGAAGTGGGAGGAGAGGAGGGCGGTGGTCGGATGAGGATGAGGGCGGAGGGAGGAGGGTGGAGGGGGTTGGCGGATGGGCTGCGGTACGGGAGACGGAGAAGAGGAGGAGAAAGCAGATCCGGAAGGGAGGCCAAAGAACTCGAGGAGGTCGGGTGGGGGCAAGGCCATAGCGAGCGGACCGGACCCCGACGGCGGGCGGGAGCGGCGTCCCTAATGGGGACTCGGCTCCCCGAGAGGCCACGAACGGGAACGGAAGAGGAGCTGCTTCATATATATATATATATATATTTTTTTTCAAGGCCATGGCGAGCGGACCGGACCCCGACGGCGGGCGGGAGCGGCGTCCCTAATGGGGACTCGGCTCCCCGAGAGGCCACGAACGAGAACGGAAGAGGAGCTGCTTCATATATATATATATATATATATATATATATATATATATATGCATATACATATTGAATGTAATGTATGAATAGTGTATATATGGTTGTGTTGTGATTGTTTTGAGATATAGTCTAATGGTTAGCTAGTCAGTTTAGGATTGACCCAATGATCCTAATTTGGTCAAGTCGACTAGCAAGTTGACCAAGTTGACAAAAGTCAACTTTGAGTCAAACTTGATCCAAATCGACTTAATCGGAATTAGAATGACTTGATAACTTGTGTTTGACCTAAAATTTGGTAGATGGACTAGTTGACTTATAGTTGAGCAGGTTTGACCAGAGTTGACCAAGGTTTGACTTTGACCTAGAAGGACCTAGAATTATTTAGAATGCATTGTAGACTTTATCTGTTTTATATTAGACACTTTGTAACCTATGTTGTTCTAAATAGGATTCAGATACTCTAGTTCAGACTCTTATTCTCATTAGACAGTCGAGATCCCAGGCGAGTACATTTTCTGACCGTTTCATACTTGTTAGGAATTATTTTCTTGTTATAGTTTAATTTACTTGATACTGACACGACATTATCACGGATTAGTACTATATGGATCTTTACATGAGATGTTATCCCCCTCGGGTGCATCGAATACATTATGTCATGTGCTTTTCACGAACATCATATATTTTGTGGACTCTTATTATTCATGTATACTCATGTGCTCTCATGTACTCTCATGATCTCATGAGCTTCATGTATAAACTATCATGTACAATAACATAACCTGTCTAGATCCTTGTATATTGATTGGGGCATGGAGGAGTAGAAATAGTCATGTGAACAATTCCAAAGTAGTATAATCATGTACAAACTCTTTAGCGTTATCATGTGCAAATCAAGCCGTTCACATGTCTATCTTGTACTCTAAATCACATAGTCACTTACAGTTCTCTTTTATCATATATAGATAGCTTCGTTTATCAGTTTCTCTCTTTCTGTTAATGCTTATTTCTTACAGCGTTTCATGTATCTTAACCGATCACATGCTTTATATTTTTTGTAAAGATATGAATTGTGTGAGATATATTATGCTCGTTCCCGTCCTGATTGGACTGTTGAAAATATTACAGGTGATGAGGAGGAGTTCCGCCCTACATATTATGGCATAGGTTTAGATGAGACCGGTGACTTGAACCATCAGGAGGATCAAGCAGTCGCTGAGGACTTGTCTATTGTCTAGATTAGATTCTAGACTAGTTTCTCTTTTAGTTGTCTTATTTCATGTACCTTCAGATATTGGTTATTTGTATTTTTGAACACTCAGATGTTACTCTCTTTTGTGACTCTTGTTGGAGATTACTCCTTTATCTTATCTATCCAGTTACTCTCTTTATTCCATCTTAGATTCTTTGATTGAGTTGTACCTTTATATTGTCCTCCTTTTGGAGCATATATCATTTTACATGTATGGTTATATTGTTAGATGTTGTGACCTAGGACAGCGTTCTACCATCGATATTACGGCGTAGGCTGGACGTACCCACTTCTCGTGCCCTTTCACTGGGTGCGGGTCGTGACAGTATGCCATAGAAAAATAGGACTAAGCATGGCTACAATGAATTATATGATTGTAATTCTATGCGGTGCTCCCGATCCTATAGATAGAAGTCTTGTATTGTGCTTCCTAACTATAGTAGTCTCTATCGTAGCCTTGTGTAGGTCTCCCGAGTCGAGAGTGATAAAGTAGCCAATCCTAGTACCGATCAAGGTCAAGTCAAGTCAAGTTAAATCAAGTACAGGTAACTAAGCCAAGTCAGGCCAAGTCAGATCAAGACAAGACAAGTCGCGTAATACGCTCTAGTAATACGAATGTCTAACAAACAAGAAGTATCAAGACTTTAATAGGAGACAAATAAAATATGTGAGACAACAAATATATAAAAACAAGTAAAGGTACAATATTGTAAAACTTGCACAAGGAGCAGATGATAACAAATAGAATTATATGACAAGCAAGTAAATAGGAACAAGAAAAATAAGCATGCATAAATACTGTACAAGTTGGCAATGTATATTTGTTTGTCATCCAAGTCCCATCTAAATTCGTAATACCCAAGCCTATCAGGAGTTCACATATAGTAAATGAATTATTACTAATGTTCTAATTATACATGGGGCACATGGTTTTTCTAAACAATAATTCTACATGCTTCTAAGATTTATAGACCTAGTTTTATGATTTTTGACCTCCAAAATTCAAGGTTAAGTCCCCATATAAATTTTTGGATATTAATTTTATTTATTTATAATGGATATTTAATATTAAACTATATTTTATGATAAATAATGATTTTTTATTACTTTACCCTAGCTTTGATTTTGGAAGCACAACAATTATCACTTTCTCAAATCTAGTCCCATCATCATATTCTAGACGAGTCCACTTTTAGTTTGATATATCATGTCACATCCAAACCTGTTTTCTTGTACTATATTTTTTATGTACAACTATAGGGGTAAAATAATTATTTTAGTTTCTACTTCAAAATTTGACGAGTTTTCCAAATAGCAATTAAGGCTCAACTCTGATCCAAATTATTTGACCCAATATATAATTTTGACCTATTTTGAGCCTACTATAAATATATCAATGGTGACCCAGTCAATTGAGTTCTCATGTGGTATTTATTTTCAAATTGCACATATGACCTATTAAATAGCTTTTCGGAGTCAATTTCAATCCCATAAATCCTATAGGCCTAGAACTAGTTCAATTACCTTGGTTGAGCCTATAATAGGTTACCATAACTAATTATGATGAATTTATGTTAATTTTTAGAGGATTTTGTACAACCATAATAGATTTGAAACAACCTACCATTAACTTTCTAAATTAGAAAATCCAATAATTACCCATTGATTCAAATATGCATATCTTTCAAATGGTGCAACCAAATCTCATCAACTTTTCCAAAATTTTCCATAGAAAAACCCTAACATATGCAAGCCTCAAACCTTATATTTTAACCTAATATTTTAGTTTCCACCTCCCCCCAAAAGTTCTAATCCCAAAATTCCCTCCCAGCCTTGGCCGCCGACAGCACCTTGTGGCGTATCGACAGTTTTGACTCTTTCTTGATCTCCCGTGTCGCTCTACGAATATGCGTTATGAAGCTAACATGACCCTCTACATTTCTATCAACCTTGATACATTCAAAATCCCTTTTAGTACTCCAAAATAGCCTACAAGTTAACCGAAGTTCAGGATCCAAGTCTGAATTCGTTCCAGCAGGTATGCTATTTTGTATCTAGGATTTCGTGTACTTCCTTACCTCATATTTTTGTGTAACCAAAAATAATAGAAATATATCTGCTTTTATTTTTATGTCCAATTGGCCATCCACACAATTCCAAGCTGTTTGACCAGGGCATCCATTCTACGACAGGGTGTCCAGAACAGATCAGATCTATTATGAGTGGATTTTTACCTATTTTTTAGTCGATTCGATCTTCTAAATATTTTTGGTAAGATACTAGACATCAAAAGATTTCCAACTCATACCTTTTTACTGAGTTTTGAGTTCGTTTAGTATTTATTAAAATTCTTGACATTTTTTTGTAAAATTATAACTCCAAAAATTATGTGTTCCTTGTATCCAAAAGCTTTGATACTTCATATACCTCTACTAAAATATTTGTAATATGCAAGGTGTAATGTTAAAAATATTATTTTAACTATTTTTTATAATTCTTCAAGAATTAAATATTTGATTATTTATTGTTTCGGGACTCAATTAGTAGGCAAATGTGGTATTGATGAAGTAGTATCAACATAGGACTATTGTAATTGAGTTTCCAACAATGAAATAATATTATTAGTAAGATAAAAATATTTATAAATATTTTCTAAAAATTAAATTAATATTTTATATTAGTTATAAAAAAATTTATAAGAAAGTTTGGTACTTTATATGTTGTATGGTGTTGTACCAACATCATGACGATTATTGGGTATAGATATTAATGTAGTCTATATATGGTAAGTCATTTGAGAGTATTAATAATAGAATACCTATTATAGGTGAACTTGGCGGGAGTTACAAAGACATTGGAGTTGGTCAGGTATACACTCAAATATCGGTTACAGGCAAGTGTACCTTGCCTTGGTTATGATTTGTCTCTTTTATTTCTTCTTGGTTATTTTGTTAGCATTAGCATAACGTAGGATCGTTGATACTTAGTGTCCGTTTTGAAGATGGGTACCGATTTCATTATGATGGCACCAAGTATTGACATTAGGCATTGCGTGCATATTGTCGTGTCCATTGACACGAATGACCATAAGACATCGACACGTTCATGATACGAGCTTTACATGAGTATTCATGGTATTAACTTCGTAGTAGTTTACTAGATTTTTTATTGTTGTTGTTATACTGATGACTGTATGGACTTGACATTGATAGATACTAGACATGGGATGGGGAGAGGTTGACTACTGTATCAGACTTATTGTATTGTGGCCTGTTATTGTTGTGATCCTTTATCTCTATACTAGAGTACTGGCTATTATTTATTGATTGATTGATTGTCCTTGGTCGCACGACACAGTACTGGGGACAATAGCCTGCCGAGGTGCTTGTGAGCTTTAGTGGAAAAATATGATTTTTTTAGTACATGTTCTCACATGCATATCACATAGATCGGATACAATATATTACCTTAGATTATATTTTTCACATGTGTACTTTGGCATGTATATTATGTACCTTGCTAGTCCCCTGAGGACCTGGTGATCTCTCCAGGTAATTGGTCATACAGAGGTAGTCCGTTGCTTATGGAGCTATTGTTATATCCGACTCAGGTATTTAATCATGCTTTTATGTTGTATCCATTATTTATACTCTGCTCTTAACTTAGTTTTATATACCCTTGTTGTTCTTCAGATCTTATCGAACATGTATGTTATTGGATTACCGACCATAATATATATTGTTCATTCATGATTTACTTATTTTGTGGATTAAGTTAGATATATTTATTATTAATTGATTGATATAATTAGATCACTAAGATAACTTATACGTACTCGAGCTGGATGCAGTCCATTTAATACATACCTAGCATGTATAAGATTTCCTAATCCTATGTATTTTGGAACTGGGGCTTGTATGTTTTTTTCATGGCCTATGCAGCTCATAGCATATCGTTTCAGTTACGTTACTTTGCTAAGTGAGCCTATAATAGGATATTGATTTAGGATCTCAATCCATATTGCTTTGAAAATCTATTTGTTATTATCCATCGCCTTTGGAACTCATAATTGAAGTCGATCATGCTTCTTGAACTCCTTGTCTTAGACTCTCGTCTTTTCCTATTTCGGAAGGACGAATACTCATGCTTGATGAACCATATGCATTATATTCCATCATTGATAGAACGTAGTTGATAGTAGTATTTTATAAAGAAATTAGTTATCTAAGGTAGTGAAGGTTTGGATAGATGCCTTAACTAGATCGACCGAGTAGAATGGACTGGCAAAATATAATTCGTATAGGAGATTTAACCCTAACGAGAGACTCTAGGAGCGATGGACTATAACCCTTCTGCTATTCACCTATGGTGGGTAGAGACGGATTAGAATACCTTAGTTATATAGAGATGGGGTAGAAGTATAATACAGTTTAATTTAGTTTATTGAGGAAGATAAGATAGGATTCTTAATCGAAATGAATGGAGTAACTTGGAAGAATATATGGTAGAATTTTGTAGTTAGATACAGTTTTCTAATTAAAATGTGATCACCCCATGAAAGACTACAGTTGAAAGCAATCGAAACTTTTGTTATGGACATGATGATTCGATAAGGTACTGTAGAATCCTTATATACTTTTTATGGTTGTAATAAGATTTAGAAAATATTTATTTAAAGGATATAAAAAACATAATGGTATGCATATGTAAAGTTACCTCGAACAGTGACCTGAAGAATCTTTACTCGGGAGATTCTTATTAAGGAAATGAATCAAAAAGATGCATGATGCACTATAAAATATATCCCTATTTTGTAATGGTTTTAGTGCAACACTTATATAAATGTTGTTGAAACTAAAATTTGCAACAGTTACGTAACGGTTGAAATAACCGTTTCTAAATTAAATATATTTGTAATGTTTAGAGATTAACCATTGCCCAACACACTTTTTATAATGGTTTATAAATGCTTGCTAAACATTTTTTGTTTTTACAACGTTCAAGCAACAGTTTTATGAAAATGTTGTCAAAGTGAGTTGAATGGACAACGGTCATGTAAGGATTTTAAGTATTAGTTACAAATTTATTGATATTTTGCAACGATTACATAAAACCTTATAAAAAGGCTCATTGTTAGCAACAGTTGGACAATAATTTTTGCAACCTGTTGTGAGTGATCTTATTATTTGTAATGATTGTGCAACGATTTATGCTACTAGTTGCATTTTTTTGTTTAATAACAACGTTTTTTATAACCATTATCAAAAGAATAAATAATTATGATAAACATATTGATCTTGCAACAGTTTGTTTATAGCCGTTGCAAATTCAATGTCCAATTTGAATTTTATTTATACATAGGGATTTAAGCATTAGAATTACACGTATTAATTGGTTCCTTGTTCGCTAACAAAAAATATTTGATAATTTATGTTTAACATTGATCCAAAATCTTCAATTGATGAAAAAGATATAAGTACATATATATATATATATATATATATATATAAATATATATATATATATATATATATATATATATATTATATATTTAAGTATTTACATTCAAATGGGCCTCTAGCCTAGTGGTAGAGAGAAGGCATATGATCCAGGAGGTCGAGAGTTCGAGCCCCATTGGTGGTAGAAAAAAGAACTTGATATTGATTGTTGTCTATTAACCACAACAATTTGTAACCATTGCATGAAACATTTTAGGCAATGGTTATCAACCAGCATGCATTATTTATTACAATGGTTTGTTAATCGTTGCCAAATATATTACTGACAACACAATGTAACCGTTACACATTAACGTGAGATCCGTTGCATAATATGTTATTTGCCATTATATCGATATAGGAATATTTGTTTGAAGAATGTCAAGGACGATATTAGACCAGATATACTACTATATACATGTGAGGAATAGCTTGAAAGGACCTATTAACAACCATGACTAGAAGATTAATCGATAAGTTAGTGGTTGTCAGGGTATCATATATAAGCATTATCTAGCATAGCTTACCCATTGACTAGTAGACAAGCATAGAAGGGTTAGGACATAGTAGACCACATTTTAACATAAAATATCATATTGCTAGAAGAGAAAATTGGAGAAAACTTAAGCCACAAAAGTAGAAGAACTGGTTGGAATCGAGATATATGACCTCTAAGGGAAAATAAGTTAGATCATGACTTTAAAGATTAGCTTGTCTTATTCTTAGGAAATCTTGATAAATTGTTTAGACTTTAAAATGAGTCAGTGATCATCATCTTTAGACTGATTGATCATTTGAAGTCCAAGATCGCTCTAGTAACTTGAAGTATACTTCGCCATCGATTGGCTCGACCGGCTAGCAGAAGTAAAGGTATATTTTATTGATTTGAGATCGGGATACCAGCAGGTGACGATGCCGAAATAGGATATTCTAAGGACAGCATTCGAAGTTCTCTATGGCCAATACAAGATTGTTGATGCCATTTGGATTGACGGATGTGCCTGTTGTATCTATGCATTTGATGAACAAGGTGTTCCATCAATGCCCATACTAGTTGTAGTAGTTTTGATTATACTTCATCATAGATAGAAGTTATGTTGGTAAAATATTTGTTAGGATGGTGATTACTTAAGGTATGTATTAGTATGGTAGAACCACTCTACTATAAAGACTAATTAGAACAGAATGGAATTCTATTTTATAGGAGTTTTAGTATGGTAGAAAAACCCTTTTAGTTGATTGATAGACATTCCTACACCTGCCAAATTGATAGGGTCAATTAATAGTTTAATATCCATAGAGATTTGATAGATAATAGGAATTAATTTATCCTGAATATTAGACATACGATTTTGGAGATTATGCCGTTAAAATTGTTATTAGTTATAGTGCCTTAAGAAAATAGGACCCCCTTGTGGTAGATTTTAGGAAGTTTTGTTACAAACATAATGACTTGGTAAGCCTTGTACTTAAGGCTTTTCCTTAGACTGTGTAGAACTATTATTGTATAAATATTCATTTGAAGAAGATTTGACTCCATGCTTTACAGGACTAGGTAAATAGCTAAGGTGGGTAAAATTTTATAGATACTTTTCTCAGGAATAAGTTAGGATATAGTACGGTATAAGGCCTGACCCTAACCGACTACCCTATAATTAATAGATTAAATCTTTCTATCTTTGGCCTAAGATAGGGTTTAGACTACAACTACTAGAGGAATTATTATCTAACGATAGTGTCAAGATGGTTAGTATTCTCAGAGTGCTAGATAGAGTAAAAATCTAAGTAGAATGGACGACCATCTCTATACATGGTAAGACTAGGCTTGAAAAGACCTATAAAAGGATAGGACTAGAAGGATGACAAATATGTTTATGTAGTCATCTAGTTCAGCCTCGACATTTATCCCGTAGATAGGAATCAATAGCTAGGCATACTTGTAAGGATATTATAGATTTCTTATAGGTAGAAGAAGTGGTTCGCTAACTAACTACTAGAGTAGTTGTGATATTACTTATAGGAATATAGTATAGAGTTTAAGGATTGATAGAGTTTATGGCGTAATATTGAATTTTTCTAGTTCTATGGTTAGTTATAGAAGAAGACTCAAGAGCCAAGTTAGAAGTCGTACCTCTAGATTTATAACCCTTTGGTAATATAGAGCGTGTTGGAGAAGGGCATATCGTCTTGCATTGCCCCTATCATTAGAGGTAGGGCATGATGTGTTCCATATCTCACAGTAGAGGAGGTATGTGACTGATCATAGTCATGTGGTCGATCATTTTGAGTTCATAGTGGGATCCAGTCTATCATACGGGTAACAGCCAGTTGGTATCTTGGATACTACTAAGAAGACGCTTAGAGGGCAGATAATTAGATTATTTTGTATGGCATTGAAGTATCATTCTTCAAAAGAATTTACTTGGAAGCGTGAGGATTCTATGCGAAAGCGGTATTCACATCTATTTGCGGATTCAGATAGGTCATTAGCTTATCTTTTATGATATAATTTTTTTGCAAGTTAGTGTTATTTTAATTTCGAGGATAAAATTTTCTAAGGTGGGTAGGTTGTAAGCCCCCTAATTTTTGGATATTATTTTTAATTATTTTTATTTATTTAATATGGATATTTAATATTAAACTACATTTTATGATCAATAATGACTATTGTAGTACTTTACCGTAGCTTTGATTTTTTAAGCACAACAATTATTAATTTCTCAAATCTAGTCCTATCATCGTATTCTAGACGAGTCTATCTTCAGTTTGATATATCATCTCCCATCCAAACATGATCCCTTGTGCTATATTTTACATGTACAACATAACGGTTAAAATTGTCATTTTAGTCTATACCGTAAAATTTGACTAGCTTTCCAAATAGTAATTGAGGCCCAAATCAAATCCAAATCATTTGACCCAATATATGATTTTGACCTATTTTTATCCTACTATACACTTAATTGAGTTCTCATGTATTATTTATTTCAAATGGCACACAAGTCCCATTAAATAGCTTTTCGGAGTCAATTTCAATTCCATAATCCCTACAGGCCTAGAACTAGTTCAATTAGGCCTTGTTGAGCCTATAATAGGTTACCATAACTAATTAGTATGAACTTACATTGATTTTTAGAGGGTTTTGTACATCCATAATAGATTAGAAATAATCCACCATTGACTTTCTAAATTTGAAAACCCATTAATTACCCATTGATTCAAATATGCATATCTTTCAAATAG
This sequence comes from Iris pallida, assembly GCA_029216955.1. NCBI lineage: Eukaryota > Viridiplantae > Streptophyta > Magnoliopsida > Asparagales > Iridaceae > Iris > Iris pallida. The sequence goes on along the minus strand of JANAVB010011720.1, from coordinate 7,149 downwards.
TGAACCAAATCTCACCAAACTTTCCTAAATCTTCCTTATACAAAAACTAACATATATAAGCCTCAAACCTTATTTTTAACCTAATATTTTAGTTGCCACCTCCCCTAAAAGTTAAAATCTCGAAATTCCCTTCCAGCCTTGGCCGCCGACAAACATTATGGCGTACCAACAGTTTTGACCCCATTTTGACCTCCCGTGATGCTCGTTGCAAAGATAACATAACCGTATACAATCCTATCAATCCCTTATACGTTCATAATCTCTTCTAGTATACCAAATAGCCCTACAAGTGAACCAAATTACGGGATCTATGTCTAAATTCATTCTAGCAGGTATGCTATTTTTCATCTAGGGTTTCACGTTGTCTCTGACCTCATCTTTTTGTTGAACCAAAACTAATAAAAATATTTTAGTGTCTATTTTTATATCCAATTGGCCATCCACACAGTTCCAGGCGGTTTGGCCGAAACATCTAGTCTATGATAGGGTGTCCAGAACATACCACATCTATTACGAATAGATTCTCACCTATTTCTGAGCCGATTTGATCTTCTGAATATTTTTAGTAAGAAACTACACATCTAGATCTTTTCAACGCATATTGTTCTATAAAGTTTTGAGTTTGTTTAGTATTTATTAAAATTATTGACATTTGCAATGAAACTGTAGCTCTGAAAATCATGTGTTCCTTGTATCCAAAAGCTTTGACACTTCATATACCTCTACTAAAATATTTTTTGTGCAAGGTTTGATGTTAAAAATATTATTTTAACTAATTTTTGTAATTTTCCAAAATTAAATATTTTTAGTTATTTATTGTTTCGGGAGTCAATTAGTAGGCCAAATGTGGTATTGATGATGTAGTGTCAACATAGGACTATTGTGATTGAGTTTAGAAGTATTTATAAGTATATTCTAGAAATTAAATTACTATTTTATATTATTTATAAATTATTTTTATAAGAATATTTGGTACTTTATATGTTGTATGGAGTTGTACCGACATCATGATGATTACTGGGTATAGATATTAATATAATCTATATATGGTAAGGCGTTAGAGAGTTATAATAATAGAATACGTATTAGAGGTGAACTTGGCGGGGGTTACGAAGACATTTGAGTTGGTCAGGCATACACTCAGACATCGATTACAGGCAAGTGTATCTTTTATTTTTTGTTGTTTATTTTGTTATCATTATCGTGACGTAGGGTCGTTGATACTTAGTGTCCATTTCAAAGGCAGGTACCGACGATGATGACACTGATATTGACATTAGGCATTGTGTGCATATTTTTGTGTCCATTGACACGAATGACCACAGGACACCGACACGTTCATGATGCATAGTTTACATGAGTATTCATGGTATTGACTTCATAGTAGTTTACTAGATTGTTCATTGTTATTGTTATAGTGATGACTGTATGGACTTGACATTGATAGATACTAGACATGGGATGGGAAGAACTTGACTACAGTATCAAAGTTATTGTATTGTGGCCTGTTATTGTTGCGAGCCTTTATCTCTATAACAGAGTACTGGCTATTGTTTATTGATTAATTGATTGTCCTTGGTCACATGACACTGTACTGGAGACACTAGTCCGCTGAGGTGCTTGTGAGCTTCAGTAACAAAGTATGATATTCTAGTACATGTTCTCACATGCATATCACATAGACCGGATACATTGGATTACCTTAGATCATATTTTTATATTTGTACTTAGGCATGTATATTATGTCTTGCTAGTCCCCTGAGGACCTGGTGATCTCTCCAGGTAATTGGTCATGTAGAGGTATTCCGCGGCTCATGGCGCTATTGCTATATCCGACTCAGGTATTTTATCATGCTTTCATATTTTATCCATTATTTATATTCTGCTCTTAGCTTAGTTTTATAGACCCATGTCGTTCTTCGGGTCTAATCGAACATGTATGTTATTGGGCTGCACACCATTATGTAAATTATTCATTCCTGATTTACTTATTCTGTGGATTGAGTTAGATATATTTATAGTTGATTGATATATATAATTAGAACACCAAGACAACTTATACGTACTCGAGCTGGCTGGAGTCCGCTTAATACGTAGCTGACATGTATACGATCTCCTAGTCCTATGTTTTTTAGGACTGGGACGTTACACCCCAACTCGAGGACATGCATATAAATCATATGAAAATCATAAAATATAACTTAAACATGATTTATAGTGATTTTATCCTCTGAATTATAGATTTGGAATTTTAGGTATATTTTATGGTTATGTCGAGATTATGCCTACTAGTCTTGTCCGAAACTTGTCCAAAATACTACCAAACCATGGCTATGACCTATAACTATCAAATATCTTATAAAATATATTAAAACTTGATTAAAACTCAAAATATTTCATTCTTTTTATATACCAAAATTATCCCCCTTTTTATGAGCCAACTATGTCAACAATTTAGCTGAAACCTAGTCTAATGCCCCATATTTTTAGGGTTCAGATTTGAGATAAAAAAACCATAAAATAATTTATTTATAGTAATAAAACACATATAAATTTAGTTTTAATAAATAATAACAAACTCTCAAGAAATCACACCGAAAAAGTCTCAAACTAGTCCGTCCGTAAGCCAATCTTTCAACCATCTAACATGCAATTTATATGGATGATAATATAAAAAAAAGAAGAAGGAAAGATATGGGTTCTAGAACAATAAATTCTCATACTTCTAAAAGAATTAGGCCATGGGGGTTTGAGAAGAAAAGTTAAAATCTTTACCGAAAGCCTTTAAAGGATTGGATGATGGAGCTTTTTCTTGGCCAAAAAATACACCTCCTTGTTTGTGGTTGGCTTCCTTCTCCTTATTTGATGGGTCAAAGGTGATGGAAACGGAGTTTGGATGGATTTGATTGAGGAGATGGTGGATTTTTGGAGGTTAGTGGTGTTTGGGTAAAGAGATGGTGAAAATAGGGTTTTTGGATGATGTAGATAGATAAAAAAAAAGTTGTATGGAAGGGGATAGATGGGTAGCGGCTGCTAATTTTGGTTGGGAGAGGGTATGGAGTCATCCAAGAGAGGGAGGAAGGGTTTGGTTATGTTTTAGAGTTAGGGTTTGGTTATATGTATAAAAAAAAATATATGTATATGTATATATATATATGAGTTTTTGATGGGTTTACATGCAAGGTTTCCTTTTATAGATGGGTTCAACCACATGGGGCCTGCTCTTAGGTGGCTGACCATGTATGGGGGTTGCATATTAGGGCAGGGTTTGGTTTCGATTTTTGTTACAAAAGGTGGTTAGTCAATAGATTACGGTGAATAATATGTTATTCCAAATATGAAACCTATATATATATATATATATATACCTAATTTCCCAAAACCCATATATTCAAGTAGTGTATCTAACATATATTCATGTATATATCGGGGGACCATATATTTAGATTGGATTGTGTGCATATTATATATATATATATATATATATATATATTTTTTTTTTTTATATATATATATATATACATATTTCTTAACTTTTTACAGGTATTCTAGCCAAGGTTGTGGTCATATATATATATATATATATATATATATATATATATATATATATATATATATATATATATATATATATATATGACCACGACCTTGGCTAGAATACCTGTAAAAAGTTAAGAACACACACCTGGAGAATTCACCAAGTGCTCAGTGGGACGTAACAAGATACATGAAGAACATGCCATAATACTGAATATAAACTGCTCAATAATAGTTAATCGGATCATAACATGGTCCAACACTCCATCTTTGAATTAGCTTACGATCCCCCAAACCAAACAAGGACAAGAGATGGTACCCTAATCCATGATGAAGTATCTTTCCATGCCATGCCTCCAATACAGTATCCAGACCACAACAAGGTTCAGTGTCTTCTCATCGAAGCAGTAAATCACACCTACAACCAAACAAGGACAAGGTGTGGCAAACTAGTACGCGATAAGTTATTGCTCCAAGCCGTGATCAGGTATAAGTACTCAAACCAAAAGTACCTATACTTAACGGATTAGGTCAGCTAACCACTCTAGGTGTAATACAATCGAGAATAGTACATGGTCTAATAACCTCCAAGTCAAGTCAAGATAAAAAAAAGTACCTCAGTAGCGAGTCTAAACACTATATACCATTCCTTAGTATCGAGCGAGTCTGTAGCATATAGTCTACCTATCATTCCTTAGTGGCGAGCAAGTCTACGATAGATAGGGAGGAGGTCAACGTCCACTTGTGTTCTCCCCACACAATGCCCTAACTCTAATAACTACTAGTCTTCTATCATGCAATCCTAATAGTTGTTATAGCATAACGCTCGTCCTATATGTACCGCTGGCCAGTCGATACACAAGTCCGAGCTCTATATGAGACTTGTGACTCATGGCAAACATGTGTCAAGGCCAATGAATGCAAGTAGTCTGTCTAATCTTGATTTAATGTGTGTAGAAATAGTGCAAGCAAAATAAAATAGAAATAAGCAGTAGAATTGCATATAGATATGACTATGTAGCATAGTTTATCTTGCGGTAATTAATTAAGAAATAAATGGATGCAATATATAAGCTAAAATAAATAGACAGTAGATGGCAAGGTATCTTGCCTGAGGTAGTGTACAGAATGGCAACGTCCAATAACTCGAATCGTCAGAATAGTGAAGCAACGAAAGCCAACTTCTACGAACGTCATCGGATGTTGAAACAAACATCACAAATGTTTTTGGGTATAAAATAAATGTCTAGATATGCCCATCCAAAGGTCCAATTTTGGACATCGGGACAAAATCATAATTTCAGGTCAAACGATGTCCGTTGTTGGACCCGCTTTGCACCAAAAAGCATGCTAGTACCAACGATCTCTAAAGTCATCAAACTATATGTATATGAATTCAGTTTGATGATATGAACCCAACCATATGTCTAAAGTTAGATTCTGGTAGGCCGTGCCAAAATTCGCTCGTTGGATCGGGTTGCGAGCCTACCAAAATAACTTTTCGGTCGACCTTCTCAAAATCGGACCAAAATTGGCTCACATACTAGAAAAAATAACACAGTCTTGATGGCACAAGTTTCATCTCGAGATGACAAACATACACGGTGTTATGGGCTAGTTTGTAAATAGGCCGATATGGGATATCTCGACCGGTATGCCTCGATTTTGTCACGTGCCCACAACAAAATCGGGTTCCATTGAATCCCACACGTCGACAACATCCATACGTGTGTTTCTATGATTAAAGGTTGTGTCCACGTCACCCGATTTGCAGGGACGCACGCCGTATCGGGAAGTTTTTCCAAAATTTTATAGTTTTATAACTCTTTTCGTAAACTTTGCAAAAGATTTTCTTCATGTTCAGTAGATGAAAAGTAAGTCTACCAAAGGGTTCTTAAACTCATATAGGTTGTCTAGGTCTACGTTCAATTGGATTTCAAAATTGTTCGATATTCAATCGGGAATTCGCCTTCCAAAAAGGGTACTTGGATAGTTATATCCCTATTTCACGAACAGATTTTCTTCGTGATTTCTAGGTCGATTTTCTAACTGATTTAACACATAATAATCGAAACTAGTTAATCAGGCTTAAAGGCGTTAGGGTTGTCTATTCGTAGGGTTTAACAGATCGAAAATCGATTGAGCGGGGTTAGAGATAAATAGCGAGGAAGGAGGGTACCTAGGCTGATGACTGCTAGCGGACTGCTACTATTGTAGCGATCATCGCGACTGTTTTCTGTCGGCCGGTGACGGTCCATGTGGTCGACAGTTGCCCCCAAGTGGCAGGACAGACGTGCGGAAGGTCGACGAGGTGTGGGCAAGATGTTGGAGCAAATTTAGGGTCCCTCGTGGTAAAAGGATTCTAGAATGTATATCACTCGGTGTAATCTCTTTGTCGAAGTAGGGGATGGTTCGAGTTTTATAGGGTTTTTAAATCTATCCTTATTTGAATTTAGATAGGGTATATCTTTGTTTGAAAGGGTCAAGAATTGGTTTAGGATTTCATAGGAAAAGATTTGGCGAAATCTCGTTTGGATTTGAGTGAGTTTAAATCTCACGTTTTTTTTCTTCTCTATAGAGCTTTGCTCTGTTTGTTTGGTCGGAGGAAGAGCCATGAACAGTGCCGAGCACAGTTTAAAAGTTTTGAATGTTTTTTTTTCTTTTTTTTCCTGGTTTATGAATAATAATGACACTTTCTTAATAACAAAAAATTATTAATAATAATTCTAAAAATCTAAAAATAAAATATTGAAATAATATAATATATATTATATATTTTTTTGTGAAAGTTGCCCAATTTATAAATCAGGCTAAATATTTGACCAATATCTATAACCAAAAAAATCTATTATAACTTATAAAATTCCTAATAAATAGAAAAATAATTATATATAAACTAATATTTGTTTCTGTGAAAAATTATTTATTTCATAAGACAAGTATAAAATATTTGATATGATTAATATTTACTACTTGTAAAAATCATATTTAACTATCTACTCAATTAATCTAGATATTTACCAAAATATTCTTAAATAGTATTAAATATAAATTTAAAAAACTAAACAAATCTTTAGGGAAATTCAGGAGGTTTACATCATACCCAACTTATAAAAATTTTGTCCTCAAAATTAAAATAAACCACGATCTATGACTAAACGTGTTTGGAGGAATCGAGGTTGCGATATTTTACTACGGTTATCTAAATGCACGATCAAGAGGAAATAAATGCAATACGAAAATCGTACCACGACTTTCAAACAGATGAGAGAATAGTTACGAATGGAATCCAATTTTGGCATCACATTCTAAAAGATAGAATACACTCAGTTCAAGGCGCTACCCAACTTATAGAAATTGGTTAATCGTGGGGGTCGTATTTATAGGACTTCAAAATAAATGCCAATTTTCAAGAAGATGTATGAGAGTCTGAGGCACTTTTGATCACAGTCACAGACTCTAAAGGAAGTTTGGGTATTACTTATTTAACATTGCACATTTATTGGCTAAGTTTCATCAAGGCAGTAGGAGAGGTCTTGATCTGTAACCCCTCTTCCCGAAATTTTTGAATTATATTTTATTTATTGAATTAAATGGTGATTTTAGAGTTTT